>JBAMIB010072524.1:0-14976 GCA_037177415.1 Kaempferia rotunda
AAAGCAAAAGTGCATCACGTTCTTCTTGGGGGATCTTGTTGGAAAGTTTGGGTTGATAGAGTTTTTGTGGAGAAGGTTGATCTAATTCGACCAAATGATGAAATGCTTTTTCTCGAGGATGCAACAGGAAGTACAGTAGCTTGGTTATCTAAGTTTATCATTTTATGTGACTGATATAAATTCTATTTATTTTAAAGTCGCATACACTTTTGTAGGAAATTAATTATATTACTAAGTGAATGTTTTGCTACTAGTTTGGATTGGATTACTTATGTCTGATATTTTTGGTATAATGTGATATTATAATTGATTGAGTTTTGGTTTTATAATTGTGTATGTGGTATTTTAATCTGTGTGTGACATTTAATTGTATATGGTATATGTATGTGTGTGAGATTATATATAATTTGTCTGGTATTTAGATAATTGTAATTGCAGCATGCGCCGTGTGCTGCGAATAGTCTCAATCGCAGCGTGCGTTGCACGCTGCGAATGTTGTTGATTGCTTTTAACCACAGCGCGCGCAGTGTGCTGTGAATGCTCTTAGTCGCAGCGCGCGTCGTACGCTATTAATAAACTTAACCGCAGCGTGCATCGCACGCTGCGAATGCTGTTGATTGCTTTTAACCACAGCGCACTTTGTGTGCTGCGAGTGCTCTTAATCGCGGCGCGCATTGTACGCTGTGAATAAATTTAACCGCGGCGCGCTCTGCGCGCTGTTAATGTTTTATAACTTTTAACAGCTTGCAGTTATGCAGCGTGCGATGCGCGCTGCGAATAGCATATTTGCGCGCTGCGGAAAGTCATATTTGTTGTAGTGACTCTCTGAGCCATGGGGCTCTCCAAAGTCCAAGTAGACAAGGAGCTAGCCATCTTGGCCAATTCATCCACCTTGTAGTTATCCAATCGGGGTACCTTAATCAAACTGACATCCTCAACAACACCCCTTTTAGTCTCTCATAGGCTTCCTTGTACATCTGTAACTTTTTGCTGTTGACTTCAAAGTTGCTCGCCACTTGTTGAGCCACTAATTCTGAATCTGAGTGTACAATCACTTGGACCGTCCCTACATGCTTGGCCACTTATAAACCGGCTAACAAGGCTTCGTATTTGATTATTCGTCGCTCCAAAATTCAGTCGAACGACTAGAGAAAGAATATCCTCCTGGGGTGATATGAGCAACACACCCATGCTGCAGCCTTGCCTAGTAGAAGATCCATCCACATAGACATTCCACATACCTTTTAGCTTTGTCGGTTGAACTTTTACGATGAAGTCAGCCAAGCCTTGAGTATTAATGGTTGTTCGAGGATTATACTGTATATCACACTCACTGAGCTCCGTCGTCCACTTAATGAGCTGTCCTGATATGGTAGGACTGGAGAGTACTCTTCCCAAGGAGCTATTAGTGAGGATAGTGACCACGTGTGCAAGAAAATAAGGCCTTAGACGTCAGACAGTAAGCACTAATGTGTAAGCTAACTTCTCAACATCGGTGTACCGGGTATTGGCATCCTTCAATTAATGGATAAAAAAGTAGATAGATTTATTTACATGCTCTTGTTCTCTTACTAACACCGCCCCCACGACATTGAAGGTGGTCGACAGGTAGAGTGATAATGGTTCTCCAGCAACGGGCTTGAACAAGGAATGTAAGGTTTCTAAATGCTGCTTCAGGTCTTCAAACACCTTAATACACTCTTCATCCAAGTAAAATTTGGTTGCTCGACGTAGAACTTTAAAGAAAAGAAGAGCCTGATCGACCAACCTTGATATGAACTGGGACAACGTAATAATTCACTCCACCATCATCTGTGCTTCTTACAAAGTCTTTGGAGCTGGCATGTTCTGAGGCACTTGTACTTTCTCCAGATTGGCATCAATTCCTCGCTCGGTCACTAGGTATCTTAGGAATTTACCCCCTTTACCCCAAATAGACACTTCAGAGGGTTAAACTTCAATCCATACTCCAGTAGGGCGTTGTATGTTTCTTTTACATCCTCCATAAGGTGTCATGCCCAAACAGACTTGATGAGGATGTCGTCAATGTAAACCTACAGATTATGCTAGATTTGTTTTTTTAAAAATCTTGTCCATCATCCACTGATAAGTGACACCTGCATTCCTCAACCCGAACGACATACTATGTAACAAAAGGTGTCATCAGCAGTGATAAAATTGACCTTCTCCTGATCCTCCCGGGCGAGGGGGATCTTGGTGTAGCCTTAGTAGGCATCAAACATATAAATCAGCTCGCATCCAGAGGTGAAATCCACTATTTGATCGATCCACAGGAGCGGATAACAGTCTTTGGGGCTCACCTTGTTAAGGTCCCCGAAGTTGATCTAAACTCGCCATTTGCCATTGGGCTAAGAAATCAAAATCACGTTGGATAGCCAGGATGGGAACTGCACTTCCTGAACATACCCGGCCTTCAGCAACTGTTCCACCTCCACGTGGATAACCTTGTTCTGCTTTGCAGAGAAGTCTTGCTTTTTCTACTTGACTGGTTGGGAATTAGGATAGAGATGAAGCTTATATTTGGCTACTGATGGGGTCACCTCCTTTATCTCCTAGAGAGACTAGGCAAAGACATCTTAATTCCTGGTCAGGCAGTCTACCAACACTTTCTTGAACTCTTACGATAGGTCGACTAATATTCTGGTAGTGCTCTCAGGTCACTCGGGGTAGAGCTGGACATACTTCAGTTCGGGCGGCTCGTCATTTATGAAAAGAGGGCTCCTCTCAGATGGCTCACATGCTTTGTCCACGGGTCCTTCGCATCTTGCACGCTTTAGTTTTTTTCATTCACATAACATCTGCACACTATCAACTATTCTCCCCGGACCTCCTCAACCTGATCTTCCACAGGGAACTTAATCTTCTGATGGAAAGTGAATATGAACACTCGAAAGTCATGTAAGGTCAGCTTCCCTAAGATGACATTATAGGCAAACGGAGTATCCACCACAATAAACATACTTCTATGAATTATCATTAGAGGCTCTTTGACTAATGAGACAGCCAATTTAATTTAGCATATGGGTTGCACCATGTTTCCTGTAAACCCATACAGGGTTAGACATTAACTTTAGCTCACTCTGATCGAGCTACATGCTATCGAAAGCTTTCTTAAATAACATGTTGACAGAACTCTCAGTGTCAACAAAAACTCAAGATAAATAGCTGTTGGCTATGACTGTCTGAATGATCAAGGCATCGTCATGGGGAAGCTCAATCCCCTCCAAATCCTGTGGGTTGAAGCTCATTTGGGGCCAACATCTTGCTCCGGCTTGCATCCAACTATGTTGATTTCCAGTCGGTGAGTATTGACTTGCGGGCCTTGCCAGAGCCTCTATTAGTTGGGCCTCCGGCCTCCAGAGATCATGTGGATCGCCCTTATTACCCGGTTGCTCTGGTTCTCTTGCTCTCGGGCTTCTCGAGGCTCTGCCGCTCGAACTTTTGCCTGGTTAGGCTGTTGACCTGAGGTAGAGGGAGAGTTGGCCAGGCTGTTGGCTTGATAGAGGCTATTGCCCTCTTGCGCCAATAGCTAAGGCACAAGCGTCCAGATGGCAAGGCCTTGCTCCTCCACTAGACGTTTATCCCAAGCAAACTATTGGAACTTCACGATATTGTGGATAGGCGAGCGGTAATAGGTACAATACTTGTTGACCCACCTAGCGAGTCGACTGAGCTGAATGGTGGCTACTCTCTGTGTCGCCCGGGGCTTCGGGATAGGCGAGATAATTAGTTGGAGCTCTCTTAGACGAGTAGGAGGGTGTGGCTGCTTCTGCTCGTCCTTCGTGCTTGGGACGGTGAGGTTAACCTTTTCTTCAACTACTTTAGCTCTTTCCACGTTGATATATTTAGCTGCTTCACCAAGCGGTTTGTCAAAGTTTTCAATGGGGTTCCGAACGAGAGCCCGAAAGAAATCGCCCTTTTGTAAGCCATTGGTGAAGGCGCTTATCATTATTTCTGAGTTGGTCATGGGGACATCCTGGACGGCCTGATTGAAGCACTTCACGTATGACTTCAGCGTAAGCAAGTGACTAATTGGTCTTCTTGTACTTCTTGCTACTGGCGAAGTGTTGCACAAAGGCATCAGAGAAGTCTTTAAAGCACTTGACGGATCCAACCGGCAATCGGTCGAACCATCCTTTCACATATCCCGAAAGAGTGTTAAGAAATGTCCTACATTGTATGACGTTGCTGTATTGATGGAGGAGGAAGTATTCTTGAATCTTCGGATATGCTCTTTTGAATCGGTGTTGCCATTGTACTTGCCTATTGACACTTTCTTGTAATCTATCCCTTGGCAACCTCTCCTCCAAGACCCTTCGAGAGAAGGGAACATTGAGCTCATTCAGGGACTCTTGGATGACCAAGCCCTTCTCTTGTTTGGGGTCCTAGGATGATGAATGCTTAGATGAAGAAGCCTGAGAGCACTCCATATCTGCCCATTCCCGCTCCAGGTGAGCAGGGAAGTGGGGGGCGTCACACTGTTGCATACGCTTCAACCCTTCAGAAGCGTTAGTTTACTCCCGTGATTTTCCCATAGTTCAAGAGTGCAAATCAACAACTTGCTCGAGGGGCACCCATGGAGGATAAAATCATGTTTTGATGTGTGTGTCAAAGAGTTAAAGTTAGGTTTCATATGATTTTGATATGTGTTCAAGTTATGCATGGGATTGGAGAAGCACAAAGAGATCTCATCTAAGGGCTCGGTCCTTTAGTCGGTGAAGGATGACGCATCGGAGGGACCGTCGAACGAGGAGCAATGGAGTGGAACCAAGGAAGCATACTTCAAGGCAACGCGAAGGATGTCATGGAGACAAGCCGCATGCTCGTATGCATCTGAGCGATGATGGCCAAAGGAAGAGAGCTTCAAAGGGCAACTCTAGGAGAGATGAGAGTGTGTGATGTACTATGTCAGTCGACTGGTCCCGAAGTGTGAGTGAAGAATGAAACTCACAGAAAGATCAGTCGAGTGATCAGTAAATTGACCAGTCCTGTGATCAGTTGATTAACCAGTCGACTGGTCCTAAGACCAGTCGATTGACCAGTCGACTGGTAACTAGCCGTTGGCTAGCCGTTGCATAGAATCTGTGATTCTTTGACAAACATTGTGAGGCATTAGTCGACTGGTGCTTGGACCAGTCAACTAATTTTGGGTTGAGTGGAGATTTAAGCTCCACTCTATCCTCCTATTTAAGGAGGACTCTTGAGCAAGAAAACTCTAGTGCTCTAAGGCATATTTCTATGAATTGTCCAAGAGTTATTTGCTCTCCTTCTTCCTCCTCATTCACTCTCTATTGTAAAGAGGAAAAGGGTCTTTGTGACAGGTTTGCTTTATCGAGAAGAAGCAAGTTTATTTTTGGAAGATCGTACGTGCGTGGACCCTTGGATTAGTCACCTCCGCTGGAGGTGGATACCAAGTAAGCGTAAGGTGTTAGCATTGGTAATCTTTTCTTTATCTATATTGTATTTAGATTTCTGCTTGCGCTAACCTAATGGGAAGACAAGAACTTGCATTCGATCTGTAGCAAGTGGTATCAAAGCCTCGTGCGCCTTCAACAGACTAATCGCAAAGAAGTGCAATCTAAAAGATGGCCGGCTCGAGCATTCATTCACCAAATTCGACGGGAACTTCTCATGGTGGAAGAAGAAAATGGAGGTATTCTTCGAAACCAACTTTGATATAATGCTAATCATGGAGAATGGTTTTGAGGTGCCTAGAGATGAGCAAGACAAGATGATCGACAAGTCTAGATGGACAAAGAAGCAAAGGGAAGAATACTTAGCAAATTCAAAAGCAATGCATCATCTACTGAGTGTTCTTCCTAAACAAGAAGTAATAATAATTAGAGATTATTCGAGTGCAAAAGATCTATGGGAGAAGTTAGTAGAGTTACACGAGGGCACATTGGAAGCCAAATTAGCAAGAAGAGATCTCCTATAAACACAACTCAACAACATCAAGCTAGAAAATGGGGAAAAGGTATCTTCTTTTCATGCTAGAATTAAAGATATTTTGAATGAGCTAACAAGTGTAGGTGAAAAACTTTCCAACCGGGACCTTTTAATGAAAACAATCAATGCCTTTCCAAGGACCTCAACGTGGAATTCGATCATATATTCATTCTACATATTGAGAGAAGAGCTCCCTTGTAGAATTTTTCTTAACAATGGAGCTCCACAAAACAAGGGTTGAAGGCTTAGAAGGAGAAGTATCAAAGACAAAAGGAATAGCCCTAGTGGTCAACAAGGAGAAGTGAAAGAAGAAGAAGAAGAAGAAGAAGAAGAAGAAGTCAACTACACCGTCATCATCTGATTCGGAAGAATTAATTGCTTCTATGGATAGTGACCAAGAGGCCTACATGGTAAGGAAAATGAGAAAAGCCTTTAGAAATTTTTCTTCTAACAAATTTCATGCAACGAGAAGTTCAAGGGGGAAGAGTAAACCAAGGAAAGTGATTTACTACAATTGCCAAGGAGAAGGTCATATAAGGGATGAGTGTCCCCTTTTGAAGAAAAGAGAAAAAAAGAAGAAATCACAAGACAAGGAGAAGAAGGTCCAAAATCTAAGAGCGATTTGAGATGATCCATCCTCATCTGAAGAGGAACAGCACCACGTGGTCAACCTTGCATTGATGGTAATTGATGACTTAGCCTCCACCAAATCCGAAGTTGAAGAGAAGAGCTCAAGTGAAGAAGAAGAAGAAGTGAGCTCTAATAAAGGGGGAGGTGAAACTTTGGATTCAGACTTTTCAGTAAGTGAGATATACACGCTCCCTTCCCAAATTTTAGTCAAGGAAATTACTTAATTGAATGGGGATGTATTTCATGAAAAAAAGAAAATTAAATGTTTGAAAAATGGAATTTGCATGCTTAAAGAAAAATTAGAATCCATGTCTACTTCAATAAATGATGATGTGTATGGTTTTCCTAGTTCAAACATTTCGTGTTTAGAGGAAGAAAATAAAGAACTAAGGGAAAAGGTAGTCTATTTAATAAGGGCCCTACAAAAATTTGAAATTGGCTCCAAGACCCTTAACATTATTATAGGGAGCCAAAGGACAAGCTTTAACAAGAAAGGACTAGGATATAAGAAATCATGTAATGAGAAGTCCTATCATTGCTTAATTGCTAGGGATCAATCTAAGGCGAAGATAGTAGCCAAGAAATGGATCCCTAAAAAATATTTGGTAAACCTAATTACAAAGTATTTCTATTGGGTACCAAAGTCAATCCTAAAGGGTTAAAGGACCTAGAGTAGTCAACCATAAAGAACCTAATTTATATCAATAATGATATGGTTGACTAGGGCTTTGGGGAAGGAAAACTTAGCCTTAGTATAAGTTTTCATGACAAAAATTGGCTAAGTTCTGGTTACCTAATGTTCATCTCACAACACATCATACGTAAGACTTGCTTGATTATTATAGACAAGGTGTGAGATGATAGAATGATATAAAATTATTCAGATATGCTTATTGCATAATGTTGAATTTTAAATGTATCAAAATAGTAATAATAGACCAATTATGGGGAAAACAAGTGTTTAATTAATAGACATCTTGCCCATAGATCATAGTTGGATATTTCAAAAGTTTTGAAATCCTTTCTATATTTCATTTACTGTGTATTAGAATTTTCAAAAATAGAATTTCAAAACTAAGTTGTAATGGTGATACAAAATTGAACATTTTGAGTATTTTTGAGACTTGACCAAAATTTCAAAATTAGTTTGACTTTTTGTGAAAACATATTTTTCTCATGTAAAGGAACTCAAAAGAAATGTGTTTTCAAATTTTCAATATTTTTAAAAATTTCTGGAATATTTTATGCATTTATGAAATTCGGGTAAAAATCAGAAATATGTTTCATTTATGTGCCAGTCGATTGATGCAGGCATCAATAGACTAATACCTGGGGTTTTTAACACATAGAAGCTTTTATGTGTTCGATTTTAAATAGACCAGTCGACTGGCCCAGACTGGTATCTGAAAAATTAGGTTTCTTTTATTTTCAAAATTGAGGTTGTTGAAAAGTTAAGTTCTTTATACGAAGTTATGTATTGTAATGCACCCCTTTTGCAGGTGTCAAACGGGGAGAATTTGTTAGTTTGAGTTAAAACCAAAACATGTTTTGTGCTAAATGAAAATTAATTTGAGCATAAGTTAGGGGGAGCATAGACCTAGGGGGAGGTGCAACCATGCTTCATTATGCTATTTAATATTTATGCATTGTTTATACCTAACTTAGACATATTTGCCACACATAAAAAAGGTGGAGATTGTGGAGGATGAAATCCTGTTTTGATGTGTATGTCAAAAAGTTTAAGTTAGGTTTCATATGTCTTTGATATGTGTTCAAGTCATGCATGGATTGGAGAAGCACATAGAGAACTCATCTAAGGGCTCGATCCTTGAGTCGGTGAAGGATGACACATCCGAGGGACCACCAGACGAGGAGCAACGGAGTGGAGCCAAGGAAGTGGACTTCAAGGCAACACAAAGGATGGTATGGAGACGAGCTGTAGGCTCATGTGCATCCAAGGGATGAAGGCCGAAGAAATATGACTTCAAAGGGTGACTCTGGGAGAGATGAGAATGTATGATGTACTGTGTCAGTCGACTGGTACTGTGACCAGTTGACAGGTCCCGAAGTTTGAGTGAAGAATGAAACTCATAGAAAGATCAGTCAAGTGATCAATCAATTAACTAGTCGAATGGTCATGAGACTAGTCGACTGGTAACTAGCCATTAGCTAGCCATTGCATAGAATCCATGATTCTGTGGCAACCATTTTGAGGCATCAATCTACTGGTACTCGAACAGTTGACTGATGTCAGGTTGAGTGGAGATTTAAGCTCCACTCTCTCCTTCAATTTAAGGAGGACTCTTGGGCAATAAAACTCCAATGCTCTAAGGCATATTTATGTGAATTGTCCATGAGTTATTTGCTCTCATTCTTCCTCCTCATTCACTCTTTATTGTAAAGAGGAAGAAGGGTCTTTATGAGAGGTTTGCTTCACCGAGAAAAGCAAGTTCATATTGAAAGATTGTACGTGCGTGGACCCTTGGATTAGTAACCACTACTGGAGGTGGATACTAAGAAAGAGTAAGGTATTAGCATTGGTAATCTTTTCTTTATCTATATTGTATTTGGATTTCCGCTTGCGCTAACCAAATAGGAAGACAAGAACCAGCATCCGATCTGTAACAGCAGCCTCCGTCACTGATCTTTATTGTATTGCTCGTATTCACCCAAGGTCACACTAACGTTGTTATGCTTAGATGACTCCATTCATCATTGTTCCATAATATATTAGGAAAAGTGTTTCCCATAGATGGCGTCAAATTTGATCTCATTCGGAATCCGGGGCTGGAAATCATGAGCCTTCCAAGCGAACGGGGATGGTGGTAGGGGTTGGGGTAAGGAGAAGGGGGTAAAGGGATGGGAAAGTGAAGAGTCAAAGGTCGGGGAGAGGGAGATGATGTAGAGAAAGGGCGTAGGTAGTGACCAAAATGTGATGAGAGTAAGAGTGAGTGAAAGAACTTACAACTTGTGCAGAGTTGTTGCCTCTGAAAATACTTATGCACCGTAGGGAGCCATGTGCACCTTCTCGACAGTCTGAAATAGAAATCCTCCTGAAGGTTGAGAACACTCAGATGATGATCACGTTAGCACTAGAAACCAGGGAAGATCTCCCTGGCTCGAGTACTCTAAGGCTCAAGTCAAAAACCATCCTCGATGCAAAGAATGCAGGATACCAAATGCAGGAAAGTGAGCATGGGGAAGAAGAAGACAAAAGTGCCAAAAAAGTCCTCTTTTCAGAATGCATGTGTACCTCTTTATACTACCTATTAGGCCTTGGTTGTATAGAGAGGACAAGGAATATTCCTGTAAGAGAGTGTCTAGTGTCCGGGGGACCAAAGAGGTTATTTACGGGTTAGGAGAAACTTCCGGGTGTCATGTTGACAGAATATTCTCTAACAGGCGGTTATCTTAACAAATGGTTATTCTTCTTCAACAAAATTGATTTGTAAGATGATGTCCGAACGAGAGTGATGCCGCATAGACCTATGCGCAACGTGAAGTTGCCATTCAAGAAGAGGTTAGGACCTTTTCGGATAGAGATGCCCGAATAGGAGATACGTCGCTCGACAAGAAGAGGTTATGGTAAAATCATGGTCATTCCTAGTGAGGGTGTTCTAGCGGATTATTGAAAGTACATAGCAGCGTAAGGCTTGAGGGGCCACTACCACAAGACGGGTAGCGAACGACCACGAATGCACCATTTTGATAATGAGAGATAAATCTATAAAACATTTGGTCGATCCCCTTGCCAATCTGCTGGGGGACATAGGAAGTCTTGAGCCCAGGCAAGATGCTAGGCTTCGCATGAGGGTATAGTGGATTTGGAATGCTGGGGCTTTAAAGGATTCGCGAGCAGACCTTATTGGTGATATGAAGATCCCAAGTTATCCGCACGGCTCCCTAGCTGACCGGACATGGGTTTGGGGAGCCTTGAGTGAGACTAGCATTAGGGTTCCTAGTAGACTTATTGGCTTTGCCCATCTTAAGAGTATTCGGGCATTAGTGTCCAAAGGTGTTTGGATACTCCACAAAGGATTCACCGCTCCTTACAAATGGAGATGTATACCTTATGGTTTCTTGTTAGGATTGTTACTCAAAGTTTTTAGTCAAAACATTACATGTCAAGAGTATGGTACTCTCAGATACATGTCTGAGTAATTTGAATCCACAGGACAAGGAAGTATGACTTGGCCTTGGTGTGACATAGTTAGTCTGGTGGGCACTAACATATAGACCATGTTCTAAACCAAGTAGGAATAAGAAGGTGAAAGGAACGAAGCACTACTCACTCTAGTTGTTGAATAGTTCAGAAAGTCATTTTGAGATCAACCTTTGATTTTTTGATCAATTGGGGTCATGATGTACTACTAGGTATCACTCATATATGATCTATTGATAATTAATGGTTATTTACGAATGACCAACATAATTGGGAACCTATTGGGTCACACACACTACAAGTTTATCCAAAAGACTTAAAACAAATTTGAGAATTGGATTCTCAAATCGAGAGAGATTGAGTCTGGTTGGACTAGACAAAGGATAAATATATAATATATTTAGTCAAAATGGAAGCGTAGATGGGTCATGTCTTTTGAAGACAAAATAGATCCTTTTGGGTTTAGTTTTAATTAAAATAGGTTTAATTGATGAACCAAGTTGTTTGATTTTGAACCAACATGGTTTGGTTTTGAACCAAATTTAAGGTAATTGGTTTGGATTTTGGATTGTGAATATGGTTTTGGATTGGATCCCAACCCAATATGAGATATATATAATATAGATTAGAGAGAAAATACTGGCTTTGATTAAAAACTAAGTGTTAGGTTTTTAATTATCTCATTACCCTTTCCTCCTCTTCTCTCCTTACGCCGCCAGGTAAGGAAGCTCCATCGTCGGTGCTTCTTCAGCCGCAAGACCTCCCTGATTGCTGTCCCTATCAATGGATGCCCGACGATCACTGGCCATCCACCATTTGAGCACGAACAATAGAAAGGTGTTGTTGTCCGTGCGCCACGGCTAGTTGTGCGGTGTCACTAGCCACACATCATCGCATGTCATGTGTCACTAAAGGGTTCTGCTGCAGACTCCCCTCCATTCGGCGGTCAACTATTGACCACTGAAGTCCCTACCATAGGCCACAGCAGTGACAACAGCAAAGGAGTGCCTTGAATAGTGACCTCTCCGGTTGTCGTTCACCTTGCTTCGTGTCGTTGGGTTGTAAATGAAGGTCCCACTGAGGTTGGCTAAAGGGGGGATGGGGTGAATAGCCTTGCAAATAAAATCAACACTTTCTTTTGCTTCGATGTTTAGCAAAGACAAACACACATTAGTTAATCAGAAAAAACATAAAAGAAAGTAAGAGACAAGAATATTTTACTTAGTTTGCAATCGGGGAGGTTACTAATTCAAGGTAGTGAAAGCTCACTAAAATTCTCCTTCTATGTAGGTAGAGAAACCTCTTATAGAAGTTGAAGTATGAACACTAAAAATAGAAAATGAAATTAAATACAGCATGTGTTGTACTTTGCTACAAGGACCAGAGCTCTGTTTATACCCTACGTGTCGAATCTGTTGGTGCAATTGTCCCTGGGTCAAGTTGACGTTGTTGACCGGACAAGCTTGGGTTAAGCTTGAGTCTCAAGTTTTGATGTTTGATAATGTATTAGAGAGATTAATTGGAGCAATTGTCCCTGGGTCAGGCAGACCCATTTGACTAAGCTTGAGTTGGTTCAAGCGGATGTTTTGATGTTATGACAATAGATGGAGATTACATGTGCAATTGTCTATCTTGGATATTGTCAAACAGAAGGCAAGTAGGTCAAGGTTGACTGGATACTTGACTGGGAAATCCGAACTGGTGGTTAGGCAAGGATAAGTTTAACAGGAAGGTTGGCAAGAGAAGGATATCCAAGTGGGTCAGTGTTGACCGGACACTTGGTGAGGGAAGCTAGGCAAAGGAAAAGTTCTAGTGAGTGAAGCTAGGCAGGGAAAATTCAGGTGAGTGAAGCCTGGTGAAAGTCCTGGTAAGTGAAGCCAAGCAGAGGAAAATCCAGGTGAGTGAAGCCTGGTTAAAGTCCTGGTGAGTGAAGCCAGGTAGGTGAAAATCCAGGTGAGTGAAATATGATGAAAGTCCAGGTGAGTGAAGCTAGGCAGTGGAAATCCAGATGGGTCAAGGTTGACTGGATATCTGGAGTTGGTAAGTCCAAGTGGGTTATGGATGATAGGACACTTGGCATGAGACGTTAAGTCCAGGTCAAAGGGTTGGCTGGAAACTTGGCATGTGAAGAAAAGTATAAGTGGGTCAAAGGTTTGACCAGACACTTGGTGACAAGTCCTAGCAAGTCAAGTTTGACTAGATGCTAGGCAAGATAGAATCTCAACTAGTCATGGTTGACCGGATATTAGGTTTGACTTGAATTGATCAAGTCAAGTTGGCTAATTGATCAGTTGATCGATTGGCCGCTATTCTCTCACGATTTCACGAGAGAACAAAAGGTGGTTGGATCGATCAGCTGATCAATCCAACACACCCAATCGATCTGTTAATTCATTGGGGCTATGCTTTCGCGAAGGCATAGAGGGCATCACAATCTATCAGCTGATTGATTGAGGCGACCAATCGATCAGTTGATCGATTGGTTTATGACCGTTACACACACAGGTTCAAAAGGGCGTGTATTTTGCGACTGTGATATGACTCCTTCTGCTCTCCTCATCCCCGATCTTCTCCGGCAATTCACATCTACTTCTTGGAGCTAAGTGATGTTACACTTTCCGTCTTCAAAAGGTATTTAAAAGAAAGAGAGGCTCAAAGAAATCAAGGTCTAAGTGTAAAGTCGTGTTCGATCTTTATTTAGGGTTTGATTTCTTGTGTTGAGTTATATTCTTCTTGTTTGGAGTTGTAAGGGGCTTCTCCACCTCCAGTGTGTTGCTGAGAAAGGGTATTTGTTCCATAGTGGAGAGTGGCATGTGTGTGTGGATCCTTGGATTAGTCACCTCATCTTGAGATGAATACCAAGTAAATCTAGCACGTTAGCGTTGTCTAGTTCGCGTCATGTATTTCTACTACATATCATCATCAACGAAAGTGAACGGAACCATTCATCATCAACGTCGTGTATTTCTACTACTTCTTAGCACCAGAATTGGTCCTAACAAGTGGTATTAAAGTGAGGTCGCTCTTCATCGGACTCATTGCCAGAAGCGCAAAAGCTAGAGGAAGAAGAATAAGTTAAAGCCTTAATTTCATCAAGTTAAAGATTTCATCAAGTTAAAGATTTCAACAAGGGAGTTCAACTTCAAGATCGAATTCCAAGATGGACTTGGATATGATACATGAGCTCCTCCACCATTAACATCGACAAGCTTTGATCTTTGGAAATCAAGGTTCGAAAGCTTCTTCATGATGGAGATAGAGCAATAGTTTGCTCTAATGAAGGTCTTTGAAGCTCCAAAGGATGGTAAAGGCAATCAAATCAAGAAAAGCAAATGGAGCTAAAATAAAATTGCAAGAAGTGAGGCAAATGATAAAGTGACCAAAATATTGGTCAATTTATTGTCAAGCCATGTCATGAGCAAAATTGGAGAATTCAAGGATGCAGATGAGCTATGGAGAAAGCTTGCAAAA
The DNA here is from genome assembly GCA_037177415.1 of Kaempferia rotunda. Lineage (NCBI taxonomy): Eukaryota > Viridiplantae > Streptophyta > Magnoliopsida > Zingiberales > Zingiberaceae > Kaempferia > Kaempferia rotunda. The sequence goes on from JBAMIB010072524.1 coordinate 14,234, forward strand.
ATCCATAAAGAACCCTTCAATATACCAAATAATGTAGAATCCAAAGAGCAAAGTTCAATGGATCAAAAGAAGAATACTTGGAAATTGAGAGATGTTCAACTTCCAAAGAAGAGGAGATTCAAGAAGCCTCATCCTCATGGGAGCACAACATTCAAGTCAAAGAAGCATACTTCTTATTTCATGTGCAAGAGGAGGAAGAAGATAAAGAAGTCTCAACCTCTAGGATTGAGGGGGAGCGTCCATTGGTGAGCCTGGAGCAAATAGAAGCTTCCACATCCAGCTCAAATGGAGAAGAGTCTGGTGTCACCTCCACAAGTCAAAGAAAATTAAATGGAGGATCTTGCTCCACCATTACAAGCAAAGGTATAATAATTTCAATTGATAATAATAAAAATCATATCATTTTCTTTGAATGTAGGGAGGTAAGCACTATAAGAGCAAGTGCCCCCAATTAACGAAGAAGAAGGGTCTAGTGGCACAAAAGGGTAAGGAGAAGCCCAAGAAGGCCAACCCCATAGCACCAAAAGGCAAGGAACACATTGTGTGTTTCATGTGCAATCAAAATGGGCACTATTGAATTCAATGCCCAAGGAGGAAGACTTCGATCAAGGTTAAATAGGGAAGTACAAGTCAAAGGGGAGCTCTTAAGAGCAAACCCAAGGTATTTTTTATTAATGCAATTCCCTTAAATCATGATAAAAAACATGCTAGTTCAAATTTTTGTTATTTTAATGCTATTTACC
>JBAMIB010072627.1:0-26966 GCA_037177415.1 Kaempferia rotunda
AGTTGGAAATCGATCAACAATCCTAATCTATCAAATATGTAACCAGTTACCACCATGTCATGCCCGAGGGATGAGATTTGATATTTTCATTGGCAGCAGAAACTGAAGCCATTACCTTGGCGGTCCTTCACTGTCTGGAAGGAAGGTAAAATCACGGGGGATTTACCCAACAATAGCAATGCATACAAGGAGGGTTAAGATAACCAACGTGCATTCTACATCCGTTGGGAATCAACTCCGAAGGACAACTGACTGTAAGATGGTTTGTATATGCTTTGGCTGTCCACGGGATAAAAGTAATTAATAAATAAAAGATAGGGAAGCTGTTGTTAACTGAGAGTAATCATTTATGTAGGAGCGATTGTTTCAGATTCATATATCAGCCCTTCTTATAAATGCAACGCATACACGATCCTTTCAGGTTACCAAATTTCATAATTTAGCAAGCTTTCAGAGTGTTCGTTGTGGGTTGACTCAATAAGAACACGACGTTGACAATTAGCACGAGTTTAGGTGAATTTTCTTTGCCAGCTCCCTTTTTTTGTTTCTCCCTGAGCCCTACCATCTCTAGCTTCTTTTCCTATAGCAACTAACAGCTAAATTTGATTTCGTTTTCTCTCCACCACATGACTCTCATTGCCGCTGATACAACTTGAAATGCTTACTTCCACAATCTCCCACTGGCTTGGTTTGGCCATCAGTACTCTACGACCGGACAGTGGGTTGGCTCAATAACAAGAGAGCACCGAATCGCAAGGAATGTCTACTACATAATATTAAATGAACTCTTAACATAGGATTAAAAAAATTACAATCTTACAAAGTTTAAGCCCCCAAAATAGACAACCGAACAGAAAGGAAACAAAATATACTGCACACGAGCAACTGCAAAACTAATCTTACAACCAAACTGAGGCATGAATATGTAGAGCATGAAGCCAACATTTTTGCTTACAATAGCACAACTTTGCATCATACTATTCAAAAAGTCGACCTAGAAAGCCCTCCAATTAACTGAGCCTTGTCTCGGAGAATTCCCTCCAGAGGATTTAAAAGGTCCTGTTGAACCAAAGGGATCAGCATCATCAAAGGATTCAAAGGCCCCCTTTCTGTGACCAAAGTCTCTATTGCTACTGATGGAGTCAAACCGTGCTAGAGTTTCAGGCTGTGAGCTGCTGATGGAGTCAAACCTAGAAAAGTTCTGATGTGCAGGAAAAGAGCCACTATCACGTGTATCAAAAGAATCAAATCTGCTAAAACTGTTGAAGTTGAAACCATCTCGCCCATCATTAAACATTGATGATGAGGAAGAGTTGAACATTGGAGAACTTGGAACAGAATCGTCAAAAAAGGAGCTCCTCTTCTCTTTTTCAAAAACGCTACCAGCACTTGGAGAGTCTGCTTTTACTGAATCAAAGTCAGACACGAAGAAAGTATTCTTATTACCACCCTCATAATCATTCTCCTGCAAGTAAGGACAGCAATATTAATTAATGAATCCACCGACGAAGAGCTTTGTTTATGCCTTCATGTTGAAGGAACCAAAAGGAAAATAAATAAATAAATAAAAACACATAATTTACCTTCCAGGCTGAAGCAGTATCATCAAAGGTCCATGGATCATCATTGTATTTTTCTCCGGAAATAGTGGACTCAGCATCAGCACGATCACTGTAACAATTATTTCCAACGAGTGCATAATCAAGAGTCAAGATTGGTGAGGATAGTTGTTGAAACATGTAAAAGTTTAAGCAATACTTTAATTCTTATTAAAGCTTCTATCTTGTGGAAAATAAAGGAATTAATCAAAAGATGCCAAAGGTTCCGAATGTTTAGCACCTGTATCATTAAGCTAATGCACAATGATACAATAAGTTAAAACAATATTGCTAGTTGGCATAGGAAGAATGTATTCTCTCTATGATTACACACTGTGAACTTGGATTCTAGATCTCAGAAAACCTTATGTGCCACATGAAAAACAATCACTATATCAACAATCAATTTGATCTTCAGGTCAACAATGAAAAACACAGTTAATTTAATCTTACTTTATTTTGAAATTATCTTGAAATAATCTCACCTTATATCCTCTCTCATCCATCCTCTTCCAAGTAAATTTAGATTTTATTTTCTCAAACAATCTAAGAAGATTGGTGTTCTCTTCTCACCACACTTGAGCGCCTGAATTCTTAGCCCAACCAATGTCGATCTTCATAACTTGATCCTTTTATGACTGAAACAATTCCATAGCAACTCTCATCACCTTGAAGGTTCTCATCGCAGCTCATTTTAACTCAAAGAACATTATGAACATTAAGTGACCTATTGGAAGACAACTCAAGAAGTACAAAGTCAAGAAGAGGAAAACTTTGGCGCATGCACTTCCTCCTATCATCCTCCTTTTCGTCAAGCATCTCCCATCCTCATTTGCTGAATGAGCCTGCCTTCCACCACCCCCTTGAACTCCAAAAACAATTCTCTTTCTCCTCCCACAACTATCAATTTATTTCTGCATTACCAATCAATACTAGAAAATCCAGTAAAAAACATTCTCCTCTCTCCCTCACCTCCACTCAAACAAATCTACGCTCCCTTCCCCATCTGAAAATCAGAAGTTCTATTCTTTTCAAAATCAAAATAACACAAAAGGAATGAACACTATGCCTTTGTCCCACTCCCTCAATTACGAAAACAAAAATTTTGCATACTGCATCATCAGGAACTCTAAATTTGCAAAGGAGGCCCCCATGTTGATACTTCACTTTTAACTTACTCAAGATATATGCAACACTTATTGCCAAGACTTAAATCCCGATGTCTTTTCCAAGAACCCTCTAGAGATATCTCAATATTGTTTTTAACTTCACATCACTAGAGAGGAATGATGTTTATTTCTCAAGTTTGTTAGCAATCAAACTTGACTTCACATCACTAGAGAAAAGGAATAATGCATTTAATTTAATTTTAATTATATTTTGAATTTCATTTGAAGAAATCATTGTGTCACGATCATAATAAGATAGTTTGCTTCACCATCGCCAAGGCATTAGAGTTGTCTAATAGAATATTTTGGTAAACAAGTTTACAGGAGTTAGTCAAGTTATAGAACTTGGCTACATATGTTATATTTTTACATCAGTTATATTCATTAAACAACTTTTAATATGAAAATAATCTCTCCCTATTATCTTTTGTTATCCTTCATCCTCAACTAGGTACTAAGAAGATATCGTGTTTTCATGGTGATATCTTTTTATGTTGATACATGGTGAACCAGCTATCCTTTTCATGTTGACAGTTCACACAAGTTGACCACAGAAATGACAAGCACATAATGAAATTGCATTTCAGAAGAGGAAGAAGTCATGTTTAGCAAAAATCATCTGAAATTGTGTCCTTATCAAGCAGAACATGAAGATCTACAATGACCATTTTTATAGAATTTATTCTGAAATGAAGTTTCAAGGTATATAGGAAAAAACCAATTAAAGGGAAAATAGAGAAATTAGAACATGCACAAGAAGACAAATGAATATCATCAATAAATAAGTTAATATGTGTGCAATGAAAAAATCAACAAACTGCATAAAACATAAAAGTCAAGTTCTTGGTATTCACTGCAAAGATTTAAATTTTACCATAAATGGCGTCATGATTACATAAAAAAGAGAAAATGAAGAGAGAGAAAATAAAAGTACCTATGAGTTTCATTGTTGTACGATGAAACTTCATTTACTCTGAATTGTGTGGAATTAAATGGACTTTCAAAGGTACTTCTTCCAGGACTACTAGTGGGGCTTTTTGTTGATCCTTCCTCACTGTTATCATAGGCAGATCCATTCATGTGTTCATGGATACCATTAAACTTTTCAATCTTGCCATCAACACTAAAAGAAGATGCAATAGGAGAATTATCTTCAGTAGAAGCTTTGTCACTCCAAATCGTAGGAGATTTTGGCTCTCCATTAACAACACTATTGACAACTGCTGAGGTAAGTTCTTTTGTGACTGTAAACCCTGTAAAAGAAAAAGATGATTATCAGCTTACCTACTTCAGAGAAATTCTCACACGTTGAAGACAAATAATTTTCCTGAGGAACAGAATATACTCTGTTGTGGTCATTTGTATAGGTCTCCCCAACAATAGTCCTAATGGGAATGTGGGGTAGGATATCTCGCTTGAATGAAGCAATTATGTAGTATGTGAAGCATTAGATTAAACAGAATAACAAAATATTTGCATCAACATGTAAGAAAAAAATGGGAAATGAAAGAAAAAAGTAACAGTTAATTAGGCAATTGTCTGACTCATAAGAGAATCTAGTCAATCATGTTCTTGGATTACCAAATACTACAATTAACATCAACTGTTGAATATCTTCACCTAATATTTGTGAATATACTAAACAAAGATCATGCTGAAATAGATGTGTTAAATACTTTATGAATAAAAAGCATAAATACAAAATTGTGCATATGTAAGTCAAAATATGGTGAAGAAATATGAAAATTCAAATGGTTATGACAGTATTGACAATTTCCACGTCATGTAACCTTTGAAAATCATATTATGAGCATTTGTCCTTAGGGGCAAATGAAAATACCTTCATCCTCAAATTTGTCCCAATCTTCATCCCATTGATCTGCCCCCTCCACTGGTACAGATTCCCAACCTTAAAATGAAAGAAAAAAACTCAGCAATTATAAAGATAATTGATAAAAGATTAGGAAAAAGCTAGACTAAAAATCAATAAGCACACAGGAATGCTTTCCCCATCTATTAGATACTAAGTTTTAAGTATCAAGTCATGCTGAGTTTCAATCTCCAATCCAAATAGTATGGTTTTGGTACTGCACCATGACAACACCCCCTACACACTTCAAAGCGAGTCAAGATCACTTCAAATGCGTGTCTCACATATCCTTCTTCTATTTAGCTTATTTATTATTATATAGCAATTAGAAAGATAATTGAATTAAAATTTTAGAGAAAATAAATTACAATGATAGAATAAGCATCTAATGACTATATCTTTACTAATATTCAAATAATTATAATTCATGGAGCATCCTAGTGAGATCACTATTATAATTTTCCAAAACCCAAATTAAATAATACTTCTAAGACATATGCATTGAATCTAACTTATCCACATGTTTATAAATATATCCAAGTTGAATTAGCACAAATAGAACTGGAACATCTATGGCTATAGGATATATCCATATCTCATTTCTTCTGACTTTTTTTTTTGGTGGAGGTGTGGGGAACCGAACCCCTCTCTTCTTTTTAAAATAGGTGCAACACGAATCAAAAGATGTTTCTTCTGACTTTGGGTCACTCCCATTTTTTGTTTTTGGTGCTTTGCTTTTACTCTTTCCCTTTCTTTTATATAGTGATTCATCATCTCCTCTCAGTGACCAACATACAAATCAAAAGATGAGTCACTAGAAAAATATCTTCCTATCTTGGTCAGTCTCAAATGATACCGGATGACAGTCTCAATCAATACCACTAAAACTGTGTTGGCACAGACAGCATATTGGCATTTACTTGTGCTGATACAACATCAGTCCTGTTCAATGGCCGAAGCAATGCATTTCAGCCAAGTAATTAATTATAATTGGCACTTGAAACCATGAAACACACAATAATTCCTAATTGCTATTTGAAGTTGGCCTCAAAAGCTCACAAGTAAGAACAGAGGTAAACTCAGTAAAGACTATTATGCTGAATAATTTTCCAAATTTTTAAATTGAAGTTTGAAATAATCTTTATGAAAGAAGAAACCAAAGTCGACTAATATAGGTCCAATCCACAAAGGATAAAGGAACATATACTAGAAGAATACACTGATGAAACAGCAAAATCTCAATTATAAACATACACTAGAAAAATACACCGATGAATACACTATTTGTTTTCAAATGAGCGCAACTACCAGCCTCAACAGTTGTAACACATCTAGACACAATCAGCATCTTTTAGCTCTATGATTGCCAGAATTTTCACTCTACTTCTAAATATCCAAAAGAACAAAACATAGCATAAGTAATGTGTCAAATATAAATGAGTACCAAATGGGAGGTCAATTGTTGTAGTATCTTTAACATGAACACCATGTTGTTTGCATCGTTCACTAAGAGCTTTCTCCAAACTCTCAAGATCAGATTGTATTCTATCAACACGAACCTGTATGTGTTCCAAATATATAATTATTATCAGTTGTGTTGGAAACTTTCAAAAGCAAAGCTTACCTGAAGCAGACCATCAACACTGCCACCTTGTTCCATCTTAATTATTGCACTCTGCAATTCTGCCTTCCTTTCCTATGAGATAAAACAAAAACAGATAAACTCCATATACAACTTAAACATCAAGAGAACAAGTGGTTGAAAAGAAGTTTGAATTTAAAAAATACAAAACAAACAAATCCCTGTTCCCTTATTGATGCCATGATGATAGACTGACCTGAATGTCACGATACTTGACCTCTTCTAATGCCATCTTTGAAGCTAACTCTCCAACCTGCTTGTACTTCTCTTCATACTTTTTGGCCAACAACTCAACCTGAAAAAAAAATATATTCAATAAAGGAGAAACTATAGCAAAGCTAAAAGGAACTGTCAGCATTAATTTAACAATGTTGACAACACAAACATAATGACGAACTTTAAGAAATTGACCAACAAAAACTAGCAGCAATATTGAAAAATTAGCCGAGTATGATGTGAAGCAACAATAAGAAGCAATTGAAACTATACTGATGTGGATGTCTATGAAGGACAAGGGAGGAGGGAGGAGGGAGGAGGGAGGAGGAGGGGGTATTTTGGTCATTTGACATTGGAGGCTTGATGAGGGTTTTTGAGGGCTTACATGCGGAGGAAAAAAGGGGTGAGAAACAGTAGCCGCTAGGTGGGATCTTCTTCTTGATAGTAGACGCTGCCGCCGGCCGTCCTGGTGGCCGCCAAACTCCTCCCCTCTCATCTCCTCTCATTTTCTTTCTCACACACAAGGGATGTCTTGACAGAGAGATCGCTCCTCTTCCTCTTCTTCTCCCACTCTTCTCCTGCTACAAGAGATCTTCGTTTCTCCCTCTTCTTCTCCAGTCGATCAGCACGCCGGAAAATGGTTGGTCCTCTGCGCCTTTTCCTCCTCACGGACACCGTGCCGCCATCGGAATGTCGTTGCCAAGCCTCTGCCTCCCTCGTCCCCTGCCATCCATCTCCGACGCCGGCAACCCTCAACGATGGCAGCCTCAGACCTCAACTCCAGCGGCCACAGCACCTAGCGTCGTTGCTTCGCCTCGCACATGCCTCCTCCCCTCACACTAGCAGTCTCTTCGCCTCTGTCCACCGCCATAGCCTGGCACCGCTGCCTTCTCCCTCGCAGTCCCAAACATCGTCGCCGACCATCCTCACCACCCCTCACACACGCTGTCACCCCTCGTTGCTTCTAGTGAGCGCCGACTGCATGACCGTCTCAACCAAACTCCACCTCCGTTTTTCCATCGCGCTCCCTCTCAAGCGCCAAGAGTGCTACCCTCTCCCCTTTCAATCTGACTAGCCAGCATCTACCGTCTCTTATCAGCACTGCCGTATGCTTCCAACACCGATTCAACCTTTGATCCGCACTGTCGTACGATCCTGACGTCGATCCAGCGTTAAGTCGTCGTTGTCTTGTACCTTCTTGTTGTGTTTCGCCTGGTTGTCGTCCGATCTTAGCGCCTCTATTCTGTCCCGGCCATTGAGCTGCTGCTCTGTTTTAGCTCTATATTGTTGTTGTGTTCTAGCTTTCAAGTCGTTGTCTTGTCCCGACCTACGTGCCACCGTCATATTTTGGCCTGCGTGCCACTGTCATATTTCGGTCTGCGTGCCACTGTCGTATTCCGTCTTCTGACTTCACGCTGCCGTCTCCAGCTCTTCATCCGACTCACCTTCATCTACTCTCCCGGCTTCACAACGACTCGATCAACGTCACAACCAGCTCACCGGTATACTCGAGGGTGCCCCCGGGCCAAGGTACGTTTCCTATGCTTATTCTCAGTGCATTTCATTACTCTACTATTTATCTTGCTCCTTACATATTTTTGGGACCTACCTCAAACATCGGAGTACCAAGGTCGGGGCAACTCGATCCCTGGTTGCAAGTAGCGAGGACCAGAGACCTTCCCGCAACTCGGTCAACATAGAAAACAAATCATCACCCCTCCCCCTCCGGGTCATGACGACTCAGTCAACATTTCCAGCCACATCTCCAGCAGTTCCATCTGACTCAGCTTCCAGACGGGATCATATACCATGCTGACAGAGCCCATTGATGATGCTAAATAATTCTAATTCTTCCCTGGAAATCCATATAACATAATTACCATCATTTCTGGCTTCTGGCAGCTACTATTTAGCAGTCACTGACAACTGTCTAGTTTATGATATGTCATATATAATATACAATGTTGAAGATTAATTTGTTAGTGTTCTTTCCTATAATCCTACAAGTAAAAGTAAGGCCAAAACCTACCAACTGGCATATTGGCACCATCTCACCGAAAACCTACCATTCTTCTGGGCCACTAAGACCTACACCAATATTTTGGACTCTGCAATGTTTGCATAAGAGGTAATACAAAAGAAAGTATTTTATGAACGTATGTGAAATCAAGTGTTGACCTGTGCATGCGCTAACATTAGATCTCTCTCTTGTCGCTCTCAATATATTGTCAATTATGCTTCTGATTGAAAAATCTTTAGTTCGAAAAATACGCTTCTATAAGTTTATAAACCATTCCATTATTCTTTAGTTCATATTTGTCAGATTAACATAAAGGAATCAAAATTAGAATCATTCAGCTATTGTTTAGTTTAATTTTTAAGATTAACATAAAGGATTCCAAATTAAAAATGTTCGCAGGTTTGTAATATCTTTAGTATACTTATCATACCTACAAACTAATGGCATTCAAGATAATGGAATCCAGATAGCATAACACAGTGTCCCAGTATTATGCAAAAGTATCATTCGGTGTGGCTTATTAACACATAGTGGATGGGTATAAGGAACTGAAAATGAGCAGATAGGAGACCAATAAATGTGATTTGCAATAATCAACCATTGATAAAGAAGCATTGCAAAATGATCCTGACCAAACTTAAGAGAATGGTTTCATATAAATGGTAAACTAAAAAGGTAGGATTAGTAAAACAATTTCTACATAGGGAAAATTTTTGCAAAGCCTAGACAATGTGAAAACAAAGAAACATGACTTTCCAGTATGAGCAAGTAATAACTAAGTAAAATAGACAAATTTTTCATACCTCTCGCTTATCAACAGATGCTCTTTCTGTGATCTCGTTTAGTTTATTATCACATCTACTCTTATAAAGAACCTAAAATGCAAAAAGAACAAAAAGAATGATTTGAATATTGAACAAATTTTGGTCATATATGACAAACTAAGTAGAAAGAAAATGGATTATGTTTCTTAGCAAACTTGATAACATGATCAATATAAATGTGAAAAGGTTGACAATGTATTTGCATCATATCTATACTGTATCGAGAATAAATTCAATAAGATTCTAACATTTCTTATGTGATACAGAGTGTAACATTTCTCCCATTACGCTGAGTCAGTAAATCATATAAATGAATCAAAGTATGCCTTTACATTCCATTATTCATAACTTCAATACTTATGGAGGTTCAACTTAGTATCTAACAGTACCAAACATCAAACAGAGACCAAGATTGTGGATTTTCTTTCTGAATTGTCAAATATAAGCAAATGTTAGAGAACAGACTCTAGTTGCTGCACAGAATAGAAAATTTGTCTAACATCATCCACTAAATGAGCTTACTTGATTAGTTGTTACTTTTTGAATTGTCTCTAACAAATATAAGTATACAACCTTGAAAATTGTCTTATGATTGTAAAGTTTGTCTAATCCACTAAATGAGCCTATTTGATTGGTAAATGAGTGGTTAAGATAGACATTATCCATTGCTAGCAAAGTGTTGTCACATTTAATTGTCAAATTAATGATGTGCCCACAAATGTGACTATGTGAAAGTTATATTTGATACGAGGGAATAGGTCCACAATAGAATGATATATACAATGATTGGTTCCTTGCATTTGGTTGAAGAGATTAGATTGGAATGAGTTTTAGGGAATGTAAAAAAAACATAAATTTATTCTCCAATCATACTCTTTCTCTTCTAGGGCAAAATTACCCTTTGTTCTATACACCAATTTAGGGTGAACATGCAATACTATCTTTTATTAGACCTGAAATGAATCAAACAAAAGTAATTTAGGTGATCATTCTAATTCAAACTACCCATTCAGGCAATGCAAAAAACACATTACTTCTTTATTAACCTAGAACCTGTATTTTGTTTAAACAAACATTCTATTGACCTAGAACATTCATTTAGTTGATTTAACATATTACTAACAAGTTCTAGTAGACTGGAACTTAGGTGGTCCATTTTCAGCTTTCTTACAATCATAGTAAGCCTAAACAAAAGATAGGGAGGAAGTTGGTCGACAAACTATGACTTAGGACATCAAGGAGGCTTCAACACATATTCACATAATTATAACGATGCTACATGCCAAAAAAAAAAAACTCTGCAATCTCTTGTTCCTATTTGATCTTGAAGCTCTAATCATAATCATTTTTCCCACTGCAGCAGGATGATGAACTGCAGGAGAAAAAATATTGTCTTCCACAACTCTCCCTTGCAGACACTAGCTCATTCACCAACCCAGCTCCAGCACCCTCACTATTTAACTTTGCAGCCAAATGGACACAATTCATTGGTTGCTCAACCACTCACATCCTCCAACTGCATGCCGACCACAGTAATCATCGACCATCAGTTGATGTCCTCCTGAGTAAAGGCAACTGCGATCTTCAAGCCACAACTTCTTCAAAGGTAAAGATCAGAAGACATTCTTAATTTTTCTGTTGCAGCAGTAAAATAAAATAAAGGCAGCACCTATCATACTAAAAGGTAGATCCATTCATAATAGACAGTGAGAAGAATTGGATTCAATCCAACATTTGATTGGCACGAGATTCGTTGCAAAATGTAACTTAAAAAAAAAGATTGATTGAGATTCAGTCCAAACTCCAAACCACTTCATAAAAGGCAGATTGCAAGATCAAGTGCAACACTTCATTAACTCAAACCTCATGACAACTTCAACATTAAATAAGCCTCGCATCATTTCAGTATAATTAATTTTCTATTTAAAACTTAGTGGTAATCTAAACATTCTAAATTTAGTTAATATTACCCTAGTGTATTTATTTTGTAAACATTTTACCATACTAGTGGAATCTAGTGTAGCAAGGTAGGCATCACTGAAAATTATAGATAGAAGCGGGAATCTGCCAAAAGCTGAGAAACTTGATCTTAAAACAACAGATATGGACAACCAATGAGCAGGAAAAGAGATTAGACAGCATAAATGGCAGCAAATTGTAGAAGAAATCTGTCGAAAACAGATAAAAAAATAGATATCCTATCCAAGATCTGAGAAAACAGAGATGATTCTTTGCAGGATAGTGAACTCAAATCTGATATGTGTTCTCTTCAGAAGAACAGGGAAGAAGCAGCTTCCTCCCAGATTGCGAAAACACCAGAGTCAGCAAGATTCCACCCAGGTGATCTAGAGTGAAGAGAAAGATGGAATCATGACACTAAAATCACATGAGAAACAAGCAGAAAGCAGCAATCATCTGGAACAAACAGAAGCTTTGTTGTGTGACAAATCCGGAACAAAATAATGCAGAAAGCAACCCAATATTTTGTCTCTATGAAAATGGCAAGGTCACAAAAACAGACAACATTGCAGAAAAACTATGGACGAAAGAGGCCCTGATACCATGATGAATTTGCGGGAACTTATTCAGGATTCTCATATTGGGCGGTTCCCTCTACTGTGTATATGTCTTACCCTTTGTCATTTTATATCCTATTCTATTTACAATTAGGTCCTCAACACTATATAATTAAGTATCATAGAAAATGGTTTCATGAATAGTGTGTTGGTGATTTTGCCAATTTTAACAGAAAAAAACTCACAAGTTCCTGCATCTTGGTACGGTAGAACTCCAGCTTCTCTTTTGAATCAAGGATTTGCTTTTCTGATTGTTGAATCTGAAACAAAGATAAATAAGAAAAATATTTGTGGCCTAAAGATAACTTGCATATAGACTGTTCTAAGAACATACATGAGAAAGCTAAGCAAGATTCGAGCTGAACAAGTAAAATTCTAATGAAGTATGTCACGCTCAAGAAGTTTAATATCTAACATAAAAGAGGAATTTGATGTTTGTCTGTTTCTGATTTATCTCTGACAAATCCAATTATCCAAGTAACCAATATATAGAATACAGTTAAAGAATACAGGCATGCCTTCTCCAAGCAACTCCAGCATTGCATCAACTTTCATTCAGTCACACCATAAACTTATTTGATTAATGAAAAAGTGAACCAAAACTTGTAATTACTTGAAGACTGTTAAATGCTTTAATACTTATAGTTGTGGAATGTAACATGAGAGAATTTCATAGACACAAATTAGTTAATAAAAAAAATTAACAAACAAATTGGCACCACTTCAGGTATGAACTCCAAAAGGTGAAGATAGTCTATTAAACCTAAGATTGGCTTGTACATCACTTTGGTGTGGTGCTGCCATATGCCATCACCCATAAGTGCATACACCATTGCAAAAGATAATATATAGTCAGCATCACTGTAATGGACTGACCACCAAAATCCACCATCAGTACTCACCAGAAATCTGATACCTCCCCACAATATATCCATGCACCAATTGTTCTATGTTGTATGAATCAAGCAATAATCCTACCATGAGATGAATTCATTGATTCTTTGTAATATTCAGAAGAGGGAAAACAAGATTTCCTTATTTTACATTGTTGCCTTATCAAGAAAAGATTTTCGAGAATAATGAAAATGATATTTTTATTTTCTTTTAAACAATAGAAAGAAACATATTAGGACAAGATATAGTCAGATTAAAAAAGACAAATGTTATATATTATCAATTATGATGTGAACACTAGCTCAGTTGGTCTTTAAGAAAGTTATTTCCATTGCTAGTTGGTATACAAAAGGAAATTCTTTCAAATCAGAAATTACTTTACTGTCCAAATTTGCTGTTTCATGATCTGAGTTCAATGCAGTGAGTCCATCCCTCCCAAGATTTTTTACAATGTTATTGTTTGGCCCTGGTGTTCCTAAGTTTTGGTGCACCAAGTATCCCGCACTGTAAGCCTGTGATGGGATAGAATTTGGCATTTGTGGCCTTACTCCAGTTGGTATCGGAGGACGATGACCAGGCTGCCCTTGCTGTGGTAGCCCTAATCCATAATAACTTTTAGCACAAGATGCCAAGGCATAAGGAGACGATACCAAGGTAAATCAGTACCTGGCTGCCACATTGCAACACCCGCAGCTGAAGGCATACCTGTAGCACGCAGTAGTGTTTCATCGTACATAACAGAATTTGGAAGCACCGGTGGAAGAGGTCGCCCCTCCCGGAATCTTTCCATCAGATAAAGAGCAATGCAAAACTCTCTCAAAGAAAGCATGCTATCATTATCTTGGTCAGATAAGTCCCAGACCTGCTTTAAGACCTCTGGCACCAAAAATAAAAAATAAAAAAGCAAACATAACAAATATGTCAAGAAGAAACATGTAATTTGATAAGTCTTCTATTTTTAGTACAATTGTAGGGCATAACCAATCAATAAGACAATAATTATAAAGTAGTATATTAACATTCTATAGAGAAACAAATATAAATGAATGCAGTTTCCAGTATATCAGTCATTACTAAGAAAGGGTGAATTCAACAAGGATTAGGTATGGAACATGCAAGATGAAAAAACCCACAAATTCCAGAAGCAACCCTTCCTGCAGTGCTACTATTCACATGCATATAAAGGTGTAGCTTTCTTGAGAATTCAAAGTAAGGAACCACATACAATCTTTACCCTCCCAGCGTGTTAAATCCTAAGTAAAATCTCCAAGAAATGAAAAAAAGTGTTGATTGTTATAATAAGGGGAAAGACGCCCCTCTTAAGTGAAATTCTGAAACTTAATATTACATAATTCTCCAAATAGTGCAAAAATAAATTGAAAAAATTAGAGCATTGTCATGGACACACAGGATGCAGTAGAACACTTTCAAGATCAAGTTGGGTTTTATCACAGAGCAGTGAAGTCCGAGAAAGATAAATCAAAAGTGTGATTAAAAAATGGGAATAGTTTCTGGAAACATTTATGTTCTTCAAAGTATTGGTGATTTTTTTAACTCATTCCACTGGAATACTTGTAGTGCAATCTTAAGAAGTGATTTGATCACTACCTCTAGGGAGTTTCCAACTCAAGAAGAGGCTCCGTGGCTGTTCGCCTGTAATTTTTCCATCTCTATCCTTGTCAACATTCACAAATACATTTGTGTACTTCTTAACATCAGCTTGACTTATCTTTGGCCATGTCTGATTTAAAGCAGAGTTAGCAAGTTCAGCTGCATTAGGTGCAGACAACGATAGACTAGTTTTCAGGTTGTCAAACTGATTTTGCTTTACACTTAATTGAGTTTGTTGCAGTTGGCTTCCAACAGGAAGAACTGACTGGGCAATATGAGTAGGATCAAGTTGGCGAGGCCTGATAGAACTTTGAGGATCAGAAGCCACTGGGACAATAGATGGATTAACTTTAGCATCTGATTTCACTTGTGAAGTTGCAGAAAAAAGATCCCTTCCAAAAGATGTATTAGATGATAAATCGTTTCCAGATGCAACAAGTGACTTCAGCTGTGTGGGTGTAGATCGTGGTAAGTTCTGATCATTAGGTTTTGTCACATATGAGGATGCTTGTATTGATTGTATTTGTGCATTAGAAGGCACTCCAGTTGCACCTGAAAGGGCTAAGCCAAACCCATCCAGGGTCTGAGAGGGAATACTTCCCCTAATAGGAGGGTGAGATGTCACGCCAACAGAAGTTCCACTAGATTTAACAGTGAGCCAATCAGTGGATAAGCTTGAGCTTGGTGGGCGTGGACCTGCAACACTACCTCTCACTAATCCTAGATTGCCTGCCTGCATTTGAGGTGAAGCAACAATAGGAGATGCTAGAGGTGGCCTAGTGAACTTGCTATTTTCTGTGGGGAAGAATTGTTGATTCATGACTGCATTTTGAGGTGCTTGCGTTGACCTGAAACCAGGATTTTGAGGAGCATTTGGTGTTATGCTGCTAAATTGATTAGAAGGTGGGTGCAAAGTATTGGTTGAGACCGCAGGTTGTGCAGTTGCAGAATTTATCGGGGATAGGGTTGAGGACACTGGACTTAT
The DNA here is from genome assembly GCA_037177415.1 of Kaempferia rotunda. Lineage (NCBI taxonomy): Eukaryota > Viridiplantae > Streptophyta > Magnoliopsida > Zingiberales > Zingiberaceae > Kaempferia > Kaempferia rotunda. The sequence goes on from JBAMIB010072627.1 coordinate 15,406, forward strand.
CTTTGGAGCAGGAATCTTGGCTGCAGCTGGTCCATATAGTGCTGACTTCACAATTTCAGGCGTGAATTGACGACCACTTTGTGCTACAGTCACAAGTTTCAGGGCATTATAGAATTCAGTACGACCAAGGAAACCAGTTCGATTTTGATCAGCATGCATCCACACCTGCATAAAACAGATATGAGAAAGTAGAACCATGAGCAGAAGCCTCGAGTAAAAGGAACAATGGAAAAAAATATATAATTGTAATAAGATCAAAAAAAAAAAAGTTAACATGATTAGAAGAGAAAGAAACAATGTGATTGACCATTATTTTTTCCAAATTATTTTGTTATATAACAAGGATCAAGAGGTTCTCTTTGTCCTCGAACAAACCTAAAAAATTTACAGTAACCCAATTCTTTCCTGCCAGGACAATATAGGGATCAGGGCATGAGTTGGAGAGCAAACTTGTCAAGTTCCTAGTACAATTTGTCAATTTTGATATGGTTTTACATGCGTGCAAAGATCAGAGCCTAAAACCATGGGCACTATGCCCATAATGAGTGTGCATAGAACTGGCACTGTGGGATTATTCAAAACTAACAAACTGCAGGTATCATTAGTTATATTGATTTGGTGCTTGAATTGATATTCATCACAATTACAATATATCTTCATCGGATCGCTTAACTTAACGTGCTGAAAGAATTGAATTGTATAGTCAACCAAACGCCAAAGCCCAAACTCAAGGAACTCTTTGGATGAGACAGAAAACCAGAAATGATTCATCGGCTAAAATTATATGGGATAGTCCAGGATTTGCTTTCGGATATGGAGTTGACATCAAGATACATGATCTATTACTGCTGGATTAACTTTCAGCTGTTTTTACCGATGATATCAAATTCCTGAACTACTCGCGGCTCAATGGTATAAAGAACTAGAGTAGCTCGTCCCCTAATAACATGGCTAACAAAATCAATCAACATCAAAATCAAATGCATAGCAGCTACGGGCCAATCTTCATCACAAAGCTAGTGGATACAAAACCCTCGTCCGAATTTCATCAACACCAAATAAGACAAGATCTGCCAGGAAACAACCAACAGATCAAGAAACGAGGACGTGAAAAATCCAACCTGAGCCAATACTTGTTTGGGTAAATTGGATCGCTGAAAGAACGCAACAGCCTCCGCGCCGCTTATTCTCCCATCCCGATCCAAATCGGCCTGCTTGAAGTACTCGTCGAAGAGGTCCATTGCAGCCATGCCGCTTTGAGTTCGAAGATTCGCAGGTCAGGGCGCTGGATCCGGCCGGGCGCTACCCAAGTGCACGGATACGGTGGCCAAGCAGCCGGCAGGCCAAGGGCAGGGAACAATCGGAAGAGAAATTTGGACGATTCCTTTGTGAGGAAACGACGGATGGACGAGTCAATTTGATCTTGAATCTCGATCTATCGAGTGGAGACGGTGGGTGGATTGGGGTTTTTTTTGTTCTTTGGTCTCGTTGTCAGAGGCCTCGAAGAGGTCGGAGAGGATCAGGGGCGCGGTCGGCAAAAGTGTGCTAGAGGGTCGTTCTCCGACAGTAAATAACGATGGACAAATTTTCTTTCCCTCAATTAGTTTCCTATCATTTTAAAATGCCCTCAATAGTTTTGCTATTTTACATAAAGGTATATAATTACAATTTGTTTTTAAAATAAAAATAGATTAAAAACTTAGTCAAACTTAGTCCACTTTTGGTTTGTATATTTTTTTATTTTTTTTAAATATGTATTTTTTAAAAAATAGTGTTTAATTTATATTTTCTATTTTTATTTTAAAAAAATATATATTATTTTTTGAAAAAATAGAGAATGTCTAATGGAGCATTTGGTTTGCATGTTTTTTTATTTTTATTTTCAGAAAAATACGCATTTTCTAGAAAATAATGTTTTGTTTGTATTTTCCACCTCTATTTTCTAAAAAAAGAAATAACATTTTCTAGAAAAATAGATAATGTCTAAAATTGATTTTCTATTTTTTTTAGAAAATAAGTGTTTTCCATAAAATGAAAATAAAAACAGGGATAACCAAACGCATCTAAAAATCATTTTCTATTTTTTAGAAAATATATATTTTTTATGAAATAAAAATAAAAACATGGATAATTAAACACACCCTTAACCTCTTTTAACTTGAAGTCTAATAATAATAATAATAATTTATTACGTTACTTAGACCTTATTTTTTTAATATTAAAAATATTTTTTATTGAAACACTTTGAAAAGTAATTTCAAACTTTTAAGGACTGTTAAAAAATTACTTTAACCTGAATTTTTAAAAGATAAAATTGTTAAGGTTTCTTTTTCTATTTCATCGGAGAACTCATATCCATCTTTTTTTTTTTTCATCAAAATAGTAGTTAACATCCACTACATGTCAGTAGTTTCTGATTTATATTGTATATTAAAATGTTTGAGCATTAACTTTGTAGTCACAACAATCTATAAACTTATTTTTTGAATTTCATAATATCTTGATGTGCGTATTAGTACAATTTTATCACGTCAATATTTTACTCCTACTTTATTATATATCACATTTGATAATGAGCCAGAGATTTTTAATAATGAATTTTGTTCCATCCTTATTTGATTTTGATAATTCTAACTTTTTTTATTTTGTGAAGTCTAACAAGTCTTTCGATGGTTATACCTTTTAGAATTATTATTTTTCTGTTATTTATATTGATATATGTATAAATTTTGTGAGATTTTTTTTTAAGAACAAATTCTTTTGGTCATTTATTATCATTATTATTATTATTAACCATAGATCAAATGGGGTTAAGTATTATTTTTTTTATAATACAGGATAAACTGCTACACGAAAGAAAATACAGAGCTTAAAGTTATTTAGCCAATAAAAAAAAAAGAAAAAAGAAACGCGCTTACAGATTGTTTAATAGTTTTTACAAATCGATCTAAACTTTATGACCCTTATTTCCTTTTATAATACAAAACTTTCATAATTCAATTAAATACCTCAACTCCAGCTTGGGCCAGCCTATGCAAAAGCCACTTGTATGAAATGTTTGGCCCAAACTTGTTTCAAACATTCGCTTCGATCTACCCTGATTTTGCTACTTTTCCCTGGTCTGGTCTGGTCTGTTGCTGCGTGGCCGCTGTTGCGCGCTGATGGCAATTTCCCAGCGAACCCACCACTTCCTCTCTCCTCCCCCTCCTCTCGTCTCTCGGCTGCGCACCTTCATCTTCGAACTCCAGGTTCTTCGCCTCCTCCTATTCCATCTCTTGCTCCCGCTCCCCTCTTTCGTCTGTGTCATTTGTTCATACAGCTCTATGACTTGCGCCACACTCGTGGTTGTTGCTCTTTCTTTAGAGGTGGATGCATTCGTCATCGGGGAAAGAAGGCAATACGGTCGATTCTATTCTTCCGCCGACGCAAGGTTGTTTGCTGGGTTGATTTTAATCTGAGCATTTGCTGTATTCTTTTGTTACATGCACACAAAATAGGGGCTAACGACCTCTTTCCTAATAGTTGGTCATGACGTTACGCTTTCTCGAGATGACAAGTTTAAAGAATCATCTTTCGGTAGGTCTTCATGTGTATTCATTTTTGTCATTCCATTGAGCTCAATTAGCATATGAGTCATACCGTTGCTCACCTTCCAAGTTTTTGGTGCCCTTAGAGAGAGTCCTAGAACCGGAGGTTCTTGGTTAAAATCCAAGTTTTAACTTCAGTTTATGCAATCTATACTTTTTGGAGATGTTTTTTGTTTTTCTTAAAGAAGAAGGACACTGTCAAATATCATTCTGTTTTCTATTTCTTTCATGAAATTGGCATGATGTGGATATTCCAGAAATGCAAAAGCGGTATTTGACTGTGAATACTGCAGTTTGATCTCTTGTAGAACAACCTTTTGATTTTTTTTTTTTTGGATTTTAAGATATTTGAGTTTTTGATTAAGTAGGTTCCTTTGATCCTTCATCTTGGAGGACTATTGACTCGAGGGCTATTGGTATTGAGAGGTCAGCTGTACCATCTTTTGCTTGGGCCGTCCTGAATATTCTTAAAAAAGCAGGTTTACATACACTGTCTTTCCATTTTCTTACAAGTTGACTTTTTTTTTGTAAATTGATTTTATATATTTTGTAATGGGGAACATTATTAGGGTTCTTCTCCCTAGGTAGCCCCCTCTGCCTCATATAAATTATTATTGTTGTTGTTTTTACATCAATACCGCTCTCCTTAAATATATCTATAACTGAGCCCTGTACTATTTACAATTTGATCCTCAATGCTCCCCATTGTACCATCTTAGATTTTTACAAATATTTTTATTTTTGGGACTTCTAAAAGATTTAGTGACTGAATCAACTAGTTGATCATTAGTACTAATAATAAAAGGCGAGAATCTCCTTATGTTACACCTTGCTCTCACAAAATGATGATCAATTTCAATATGTTTTGTATTTTCATGAAACATATGATTAGAAGCAATGTGTATGAAAAATTAAATATTACAATATTTGAATCACTTAGAACATTACATAGCTCAATCATTAGTGGTTTAAGTTATATAAGCTCACATGTACTAAGAATGGTAACATTATACTTTGCCTCCACATTCAACAAGGCCACAACAATTTATCTTACTTTTTTGAGATATTTACGTTCCTCCAAGAAGAACACAATTAATGCAAATAAGGAAATTAGTTTTTTTTAATTTTCCATATGTAAGGATTAAATTTGGCTCTCCTCCTTATAAAAATAAGTTTTTAAGAAAGTATTTGTTTTCCTAGTTTCTTTAGGTCGAGGTCTATTTGATAGATGTAATTTCAATATCATCTTTGAAATTACTAATAATAAAATTCTCGTTGTTTAATTTTTGTGAGATGATTTTTTTCTTGTGTGTGAGACAATTATTCTTTGCTTCATCAATTTCTTTGAATTTTGAGTTTGTTTTGATTTGGATGTTGTATTAATTTGGAATCCTCATGTTGCATCAATAATATCTTGACGTGTTCCTTTTCATGGGAGAGATGCCAAATCTTCATCTATATAGCCATGATTATAGTATAGAAGATCTTGTTTAAGAGCATTCTTGAGATCATAAGCTAAGTTCCCTAAGCAATCACTTTGTGGAAAAATAAAGTGACTGACGACAACCAAGAGGGTCTGGTAAAGAAGTCTCTTTCTTGCATGATAGCAACAAAATTTCAGATAAGCAACTTAGCAGGTTAGAAGCCTAGTTCTTCTACGACATGCTAAATGACTTCCTCTATGTATACTAGTAATCAATCATGGTAGTTTATATGACTCTCCCCCTAAGCACAAATTCAATCTCAATGGTGTTTATTACAATTCTTATCTATCTTTTTTACGGTTTGACTTGGTAAAAATTTTTAGTATGTATCCATAGGTTTCCTTTATAGGAGATGCGGCCTTATAGAGAATGCTTCCATCATAATGGGCTGTGAGGACATAGATAGAATATCCAAGCATAGATGGGACAGAAGTCCTGTTACTTTTTAAGAGGGTAGCCTAACATAGATAGAATTATAGAAAAAACTTGCAACTCTCCCTGGTGTATGTTGCAACCTTGATGGATATTGTTCACTCTCTAGAGCAATCATAATGTGCCTTAACCAAAATGAAGTGACAATAGATCTTTACTATGCTTCCTAGCATGTTACCTTAGTTGTTAATCCGATGGAATGGGATTTGCTAGGAGCTTGAGACAATTGTCAAAGCTGCCTCTCTCTCTCTCTCTCTCTCTCACACACACACACACTCACACACATACACATTCTACTCACCCTACGGATGACCTTGATTGAAAAGCTTCTCCAATTTGGTCAGTAGTTGATAGAACAACACAATCGCCTTTTAGACTCATACACACTTGCCTTTAGGGGTTTGAAGTTGCACAAGTCTCAATGGTTGCTGAATTGGTAGTTCAAAATAACCAGTGAAATGAATTGATCCCAAGCTTGGATATAGTATTAAGGTGCCTATTCCTTTCAAGGAAGATTAATGCAATTAGTTCCTTGCCTATTTATTTGCGTAATTGAAAGATAAATGAAGCAAGGCAACAAACAAACAAATAGAAGAAGATCTAGGCCTGATCCATTTTTCCTTTCATCTCCACAAAGATGGGCGATGAGAGGGAAGGATAAGAATTGTTCACTTCGTTGGACTATTTCCATGACACAAAATCATATTCAAATTAGCCTCAAAGAGAACTCACCAGACCTCATCTGTTATGGTACAGAAAACTCAATGGTTTTCATATCATAGATCTTGGTTCAGTCTTTATGGTATTTCCACAAGGAAACTAATACAATTCAGCAAATAATTGTTGATGGAACTACTATCAAGATTGTTTGGACCATATTACCAAGTATCACTCTGATGTTCATTCCTATTCCCATCATTCGCTTTGCTAGACTGAAGGGACTAAGTAGTACATCCAACAATTTCTCTAAATCAATTGAATATCAGTGACTGCATCTCAAAACGAGGGTGGTTTTGAATAAGTTCTGACTTATTTTATCTTGCATCATTAGAATTAAAAGGAAACCATATTAACAAAGGTTCAATCCATACTAATTCAATTCAGTTTTAATTTTTATGGCGGTGTTATTTTGGTTTATTCGTAATGCTATCAGATGAAGGTTGTAATGTTATGTGGGCTCATAATACACAGGCTATGATGCTTATCTTGTTGGAGGGTGTGTGAGAGACTTGTGTTTGAAAAGAACCCCAAAAGACTTTGATGTGATAACCAATGCCACTCTTAAGCAGGTGCAGCTTCATTCTTCTATGTTTCCAGTGAATTGCTTGGTACTCTTTTCTTTCTTTCTTATTGTATTTGGTTAATATGTCCTCATGAAGGTCCAAAAACAATTTCGGCGTTGTTTAATTGTTGGGCGTCGTTTTCCAATATGCCATGTTCATCTTAGAGGCTCCATTGTTGAGGTTGTTACTTGCTTCCTATTAATGTTTCTAGTTCACTCTCTTTTATAATTTATTTTTAAATGTTTTAATGAACATTTGGAATATGCTGGGGCAGGTTTCTACGTTTAAAACAGATGATGACAATGTGAAAAATGGCAAAGATGTTCCTTCTCAAATTTCCAATAGGTGCACTGTCAATGACTACATCCGCTGGGAAAATTGCCTAAGGCGTGATTTCACAATTAATTGGTAACTGTGTTTTTCTAAGTTGTTTAATCATAAGAGCTAGGTCATCCTGACTTTAGTATTGAGTTCACCAGCACTCCTTTTCATTGACAGTTTATTCTTTGATCCCATTCGACAACGTATCCACGATTATGTTAGTGGCCTGAAGGATTTGAGGTTATCAAAGGTGAAGTTTTTATCTATCTGAAAATGCAAGTGCTTCTAAGTTACATACTCATAGCTCCTGTATCCTTTGTGTACTTGATACCAGGTTCGTACTGTAATTCCTGCACGTTTATCATTTGAAGAAGATTGTGGTAGGGTTTTGTGTTATAAAGTTCAAATTTTTTTTTTACTTTAGTAGTTTCTTACCTTGATAGTCACTAAGAAGGATCAGTTTTATGCAAGCAGCAAGAATCTTGCGTGGCTTACGAATTACTGCTCGGCTTGGTTTTCAATTTTCTAGGGAGACTGCCTCTGCTATACGGGGTTTTTCTTCATCCATACTGAGTCTTGATGCGGTAAATTGAGAAAAAATTGCTCACGTGTTATTTCAACTTTTCCTAGAAAGACATCTTAATATTTTTTATGCAGGCAAGGCTGCAATTGGAAATGAATTTTATGTTAGCGTATGGTGCAGCTGAGTCCTCTATATATGCACTTCAAAAATTCAAACTTCTTGAAATCCTATTACCCATTCAGGTGAGTGGCATTCGAGCAGCTTTGAGTACGTTTGAAGCGTGAATACTAGAGAAATAATTATTGTTCTAAGCAAGATTTGAGTTCCAGGCAACATATCTAGCTGATCAAAGAAGGAAAAAGGTTGGTCATGATTTTAACATGCTCATGGTGAGATTCTATCCTAACCAATCTTCCTAGTTCTTTTTAGCTATTGAGCTTCCCTTGTGGATCATTCATGGTAATCAAACTGATTAACTATTGAGTTCTAGCTTGGGCTTTGGTTAAGGATGTGAGCTTCTGGGATTTGGCTTCCTAATCACTTGATTATGACCCCCTAGATTTCTTTAATGCAGCAACATAGTATTAACTTGTGTATGTAAAATAACCCTAAAGTATCATCTCGTGCTAAAGATGGTATGGTTTCAAAAGTGCATTTTGTCTACCCCCATGGGTGAGGTGCTGTGGTAGCAATAAGAAGACTAGAGTTCTAATCTCACATGGGACAAATATTCTAGAGGACGACTTCTGAGTGTGCATATTCTGAGCTTCGAATTTACCCAATAGATGAACAGGGGAAGGTTGTCTACCTGCAAGTTTAGTTGGGCAAAGCTCGAACACTTAGACTATCAAAAAAAAAATGGTGTGTTGTACCTACAGTCTGCATTCTTCAACACATTTCGAAGAATGTTGCTTTTTGTGATTAACTTAAATGTGTTTTAATTTGTAATTCCTTCAATTAATTCGTTACAAGAATACTTCTTGATTAATGATTGTACTTTGTGTAGTTATAGTATCCTAGTGAGTCAACCCTATAAAATTTCAAGGGCAGATTAAATAATGGTATTGAAATCAGTTTCTCCACATATCCATGAATATTTTTTGGTTATTAACTACTAAGATTAGAATTGTCACAATTGGTACCGTCATATGTAGTAGAACAAATTATGAACACATCTAAGTTTCTCCAATGCCAATGTCACTCTTTGTAGCTAGTGGTGCTCTGTTTAGTGCTTCCCTTCTTATCCTCTTTATTATTGTTTCGTCTCCTCTTCATGGCTAACAAATGAAATTGAAGGATGATTCATGGATAGAGAATTTTTTTTTTATCTCAGTTGGTTCTTGAATGTGTTGGGACCATGTATTGATCAATGCTACTAAATTGTTCAGCACGGATGTCACAAATATTTATATGCGTCAACATTGTATTGCTAGAATAATATCGGCTATGCTGATCAATGTTGATGGACACTTGAAACTATTCCCTGAATATTAAGTATTTGAATTTGTTTAAGAAGGCAATCCTTTGAATTAATTATAATTGAGTGTTTAGGGAAGCATGGAAACTATGTTGCATAATTAAAATAGAATTAATTAATCTAGTTCAACTTTTACCACTTGTTTCAAATCTAGTAGAACCTTTAAAATGTTTCAAATTTAGCGGAACATTGTATTTTTTATTTAAAATATAGCACACATTAAATTTTTGTTGTCTCCTTGTTGAAATGATCATGAAGTAGTGAAATTCTACTTTGGCATCAAGTTTGATCAACTTTAACATGGATAGCCGAGACATGTGTCACATGAGAAAAAGAGATTTTATCTTTGGTATTCAAAATTATCAAATTAGATCTACAAAGGGGATTATGTTTCCATCGTCAACTTTTTTTTTTTGATAATCTAGGTATCCAACTCTCCATCATCCACTTTGGAATTCATTAAAAGTGGGTACCAATATGTTATTTTGCCACTTCATCATTTTAATGGTGAGATAGTATAATGTATGGAAAGCTAGTGCTTGTTATATTTGAAATAAAAATTAGAACATTGTGTTAGATTTAAAACATTTTAAATATTGTACTAGATTTGAAACAAATGGTAAAGGTTGTGCTAGATAATTAATTAATCCATTAAAATATAACTTTAAATGATTTATATATTGCCCATCTTAGGCCTAGACATCTTAGGTTAATTCAAGTTTATTGTTTGTTGGGATCTTTCTTCATGGTTTATACACATTATGCTTTGTAAAGATGGATTTGTTTATTGTTATTATGTTTTATGATGCTATTCAGAGTGAATATTAGTATTGAGATGTGTTTTATGACATATAAATTTTTATTGTATATTGTTTTTTTTTTTGGGGGGGGGGGGGGGAGCGAAGCCTTGGCGCAAAGGTAAAGTTTTTGCCTTGTGACCTAAAGGTCACGGGTTCGAATCCGAGAAACAATCTCTTGCAAAAAAGTAGGGTAAGGCTGCGCATAATGGATCCTTCCCTGGGACCTTGCATGGCGGAAGTTTCGTGCTCTGGTTTGTCCTTTATTGGTTTTTGTATTTTTAATAAATTTATATAGAATATTTTGATATTTGTAGAAGTATAAAAAAGATTTACAATGTCATTTCTTGTGTCAATTGGTTCTACTATTTTTGCTAATAGAACTATTAGATTGCTAGCTTTACTAGTTTGATCTCAACTTGATATGAATATGAACCATATTCTAATTCTTATCAGATTTGGATGACAATTTGCCTTGACTTGATCAAGACCTCCTTCACCTTGCCCCAATGACCCGTTGTGCCTTGATATGTAAACGGGATTGGATTAGGATAGAAAATAACTCGGTTTTATTGGCGGGGTAGGTATGAGATCCATTTTTATTTGCTTGTCTCAACCCTATGCAGGTCAATTTGTAGTATATATTATAGCAATTATATGTATTTTTTTAAAAGAAAATTGTTGCCTTGTTCTAAACCCAACTCTAAAAAAAGTAGAGAGGGGTGGGAAGAAGATTTCAACTTAGGTCCTATCTTATTCTACCTTGCCTTGCCTACTTCCTTTATGGGGCGGAACTAGGAAGCCAAAAATCCACTCCGTCATACCCTATTGTCATCCTTGTTATATGAATATGCGAATATGAACCTACATAGTTGGAAAATATAGCTCATTATTGGGCAAAACAAACAATTGTCTTTTAAAGGAGATAACTGGCGATTATTGAGGAATTACTAGGGAAAGTGAAATGATAAGAAAAAGATTAATTTTCTAGCAATGTTAACCAAGTACATCATTCTTCATTTTTCGAATTTTTCAAAAAATAAATTGTGGAAGGGGATTAAAGCGTGAAACTTATTTAAATACATCTAAGCAAATTGATGTGTGCTGACATGTGCCGAGTGTTGGCACAACTCAATGCCCAAACCATACCATTCCACCTGGGGATATAAAATCTAGCATGAAACAATGTTTTGAACCTTGCATGGAATGATACTGTAATCCTTAGATTAAACTATTGGTAGGAATCATGATCGAGAGTAGTTGGACTAGAATGACAACATGCCAGCTGTATGAAGTGAAGAGGGACAAGGAGACATGAAGTGATAGATACATATGCTATTTTGAAACAGGTATAGGTGTATGCTTGGTTCTGGTCCCTGCTTGTTTTCTCTTGAATCAACAGCTCAATTTTATCCTGAAAAAGCTCCTGTACTTTCTAATGAATCTTAAGCCAATAGGCTTTAAGATGGGCTCAGTTAACATTCATTACTAGTTTCTGTAGGTTCGGTTTGGCCGGTAGGCGGAGTTAGAGTCCCTGCAAGTTAGAATAGAACTATCTCGAGCTAGGCTTAGCAGGGATCAAAAAATTAGCACAGCACAACTTGAATAAAATAAAACATAAAAGAAAAGGCTAGAGGCTCAGGGATTTTTACTTGGT
>JBAMIB010072628.1:0-14968 GCA_037177415.1 Kaempferia rotunda
GTACCCGGGAACGGATAAAACTTTATTCGGTCAGCACAACAAGATGGTTCCCCTCGGGAGAAGAGTTGACCAAGTTGGGGGCGCTCGGACTGGTCCGGGCGCCCGGAGCTGTTCCGACGATAAACTTTGCCCAGCCTATAAATAGGCCTTGGTTCTTTAGTTGTATTCATCAGTTATCATTCCAAACACCTGTGCTTTAGTGTTATAGTTTTCTAAAAGAGTTCTGTGCTGCAACGATTGTGAGAGGCTTCTCCGCCTACTTTGAAGGAGAGTTTTATTGCGCTTTCACTGCCTTGGATTAGCAACCTCCCTAGTTGCAAACCAAGTAAACCTGTTATTTAAGTTAACTCCTCTAACCGGCCCACAAGGGACCTACATAATGCACGTACATTATATATATTTTAGGCATTATTTGACGCATATGTACTTGTATTTCATGAGTATAATTTATATTTATTGCTCCCTATTTTATTATTATATCATACACCCACTTCTTTGTTCGAAGATCTACTTTTTGCTTATTTTGATTGATAGGACACAAAATGAAGCAAAAATACACATCGGAGTAACCCTGGAAGAAAATTAGCAATTAGGTCGTGTCCCCAAGCATGACCATCTACCACTCCAACAAAAGCCATGGGTAAGTCATGGAAATAGGTAGGTCATGGAAATAGGGTATGATTGTGCCTCACAATCCAACAGAAGATATGGTTATGGTAGTCCCCAGGAAGGAACACACTGCCATGTTATACCCAGAGGTACGGTCGTGTCCCTTCAAATCAGCAAGTCACATGAGCCAGTCGTGCCCTGAGGCACGATCGTGCCTCCTTTTTTCAGAGATATCCACACAGTGATCGTGCCCTGAAGCACGCCCGTGCCTTCCCCTAGGTCGGGGCACATAGTCATGGTCATCCCTTGAGGCACGATCATGTGGCAAAATAGGCAAGGGTCGTGCCCCTGCCTATAAAAGAAAAATTTTCTCCTCTCTCCTTTCTTTATTATTTGAGTTGTGGAATGCTATTCTTCATGCCTTCTGGTTGTTGAAATTCTTTGTTATAAAGTAATCCTCTGATTCTTAGGTTTCAGAGAGTAATTATGATGTGATGTTGATGTATAAAGTATGTATTTGCTTATTTCCTTGTTCATTGATGTGTTTATGACTTATTCATTTTGTATTGTGCCCTGTACATGTTTGATGAAATGTGTGTGTGGTATATGCATATGAATTGTGATAGATTGGTCACCTTGTAGAGAAGAAGCGCTAGGGTGTATTAACTACACACTCTATAGCGATCCTCTTGAAAGGAGGTCATAATGAGTTTCTCCAACTTAATGTTAGGAGGTGACTTGTGTAATTTAGAGATTGTATGACCAGGAGGCCCTTAGTGATAGAGGGTATTTCTTTCACTGGACTTTCTATGTTACCTCTTTACTTAATAGCATTATCTAACATTAGGAAGTAATTGAGACAACTCTAAAGATCGTATAACCAGGAACCTATAGTGACAAAAAGTATCCCTTTAACTAGACTTTCTAGAGTTACTTCTTTACTTAATGGCATTGCAATTGGTGTAAACACTCCGGTACTATACTGGTAACTTGGGTAGAATCCCTACAAGAGTATAAACATGGAGGTAAGGAGATAAATAATTCATAGGGACATTAACTAGTATCATAGTGAAATTTAAATTCTAGAATCATTCCCCCAATCCATCTTCTTCCTAAGACTACTTGCTTTTCTCTATCCCTCTTTGTTCTCTCAACTTTTTCTCCTTCTCTGTCAACCTTTAGTTCTCATGACTTCACCCAACTTTCAACCAACTAGATAACTTCTTTGAGAAGTCAATTAGTGTTTAATCAACAGTCCATGTGGTTTTATATTTTTATTACTTGACGATAAAATTGTGCACTTATGATCATGACATAAGTTAGGCCAAAAATGAATAATATCATATAATTGTAAATTCTTTTGGACCTAGCATTTCTAACATCCACCTATGTGAATATTGGAGAAGGTGCTGACTCTAGTATGGTATGGCTAACTACAAGGTCAATCAACGTGTCGTCAATATGAATATCGAGGATAAGTAAAATTTATGTGTGAGATCACTCTGGTTAACCAAAAAAGGCCGCTAGTTCAAAACTAGTCTGCCAGTCACCTTGGTTAGCGTTTGAGAGAATTCCACTATGCAAAGGTTCGAATCCATTGGATACTTTTATTTATGTATAAGACTTATCTCTTGATAATTGAAAATTTTTAAAAATTCTTTTTTTATAAAAATAGTGGAGAATTGTTGGTGATTTCCTTAAAATTGAAAAAAAAAAAAAAAAAAAAAAAATTGGAAGGAATAACCAACTTGAACAATATGGTTTGTTCAATTGTGTCCCTTCACTTATTGGTACCTTAATTTTGATGTTTGAATGAAAGGTTCCGATCCGATCGAAGAGACATGTTCTTTTGTACATAATGTTTCAAACATTACAAAATATCATTCTGCACAAACAATCATACATCTGCATACAAAACCTTTCCTCTTAAAGTTATTTGCCTTTCAAAGTGTTGTTTGTATATTGTTATATTAATAGTAACAATATACAAACATTCAATTGTCGAGTTTGAATAAATTCAAGGTATTCAGAGTTGTTTTCAAATGTGCACTTTAGAAACAACATTATTAAGGAATCCATGCATTATATCTTAGTGAACATTTGCTTGGTCTGACTGCATCACTATGGTAGGAGCAAATAGTTTTTTCTTAAGGAAGCGAATGTACGTGTCTTGGATTCGTTCTCTAACTTATTGAAGGATTTACGGAGTTCCTTGATAACAACAGTTCCTTACAAGAGCAAAATTGAAGAAACAAAATTCTACGATAAACCATAACAATAACAATAATTTCCTAATTACAGAAGCAAAATCGATCAGATTTCCCACCAACAATTATTCCATTCAATTTGTAATTGAAATTGATTTAGTCCTATTTGACTTATAGATGAGCACCCTAATTGAGATAGAGTCACTAATATTGCATTCTAATCTATTAAGCATAACTTTATTATATAAATTTACAGTTAATTAGGTACATAAGTAGTATTATTGCAAGATGAATTGGCCAGTATTGATGATGCCGTTAGTGTGCATCTCGTTATACTTATTCTCAATGCACATGGTTTTTGAGTTTGTACCGTTGGTCCTATCATCTAAAAGCCATATAGTGATTAATTGTTACTTAGAAAGTTGAAGATTAATAAGATATTATATTATTATTGATGTGTTTCACATGTAAGATAATTTTCATTTAGAATCGGAGTGACATAATGAAATTCATATTTGATAGATCAATTGAACTTACTTTGTGTAGCTGCAGAGGAGGTTATCGTGACACGCAATTGATTAGCAACACAATCATATTCATACATCGAATACACACAAGAACAACCCATGGAATCATTAATATATAACATATTTTAATGTTCATTAATTAGATTGTTTTCACCACCCAACCAAACCATTTACTCTTGTTTTCATTATCTTTTCGTCTAACAGACTAACACTATATATAGACGTTACTAATACCATAATTCTTTCATTATCACATAATATATATACACATACAAGGTAATTAAAAGCTTGCTTACAGATTGGGTTAATTATATTGCCAATGAAGATGTCAAATAATAATGTGTTGAGCTGGAATCAATACTTCCATTGAATTAAACATAAAAAAGAAAGAAAGGAGGCCAATTAGGTTTGAAGTTATTGGTTAAAACCAAAAATTCCGGAAAGATGTAAAGTGACTTCTCATCTAATTCATGGTCGGCTATTAAATTCATTCATAAATTTTATAGAATAAGTAGTTAGATTTTTTTTTTTAAAAAAAATCAATAGTGATAATTCCAACATGGATCCAAGTAATATCAGCTAGCAAACACTAAACCAAGCTCCAGTCTTTTTCTCTTTTAATAAGAAGCTGACTTACCTTCGATCCTTTAGTGAAGTGATCATATACTAAATTAATGTTCACGGAATGCGAGAGGAAGTTAATTAAGTATGAACCAACCAGAATTATATTCCGCTTAAATGTAGCCAAACTTCAGTATGCTCAATAAAATGTGAGAAGATTTTTCGTTTAATTATCCATTCATTCATCAAATATTATGTTGTCTCACAAAGTTTTTGATCTTAATTAATATTCTCGATCGAGTATTGATATTTGCAATCTAACAGTTGAGAGGATTGATCTTAAGAATAGTACTCTCCTCTCCTCTCCTCGCGAAACTTGAACCTCTATGATACACTTTTTGATGTATTAATTTGGCAATGATTCCTCCATAATCACCATGTCTAACCCACTAATACTAATTAACAGACAATTAGTTGAAGTCTTCATAATTAAATGATAATTAAACTGTGATTAATTACCAATAAAAATAACAAAACCCTCTTAAATTTTTAAAGATCATGGGTATTTAGAAAGAAAAAAAAAACAAGTCTCTCTAATTTTTTTTTTTTTTTATCTCTTTTATGATCTACTACATTTCCAATGCCTTAAGCATTAGAATGGCCTAGCAAAAAATAACTTCGAACGTGTGCACTTGTGCAGTAGTGTTAGAATTAAAAAAATTCATATGTCTCCGTAATTATATGATATTATTCACTTTAGATTTAAGTTCTCATGAATTTATTTTTTAACTATATATATCTAAAAGATCTCATTCCAATATAAATATCTCATCTTTTAAACCCATAATCTTTTCTATATATTTCTAAACTTGCTCCAAGCGTCTACTCAAGCATTCGATACCTGTTTCGGGTCTCCCCTCAAATAGCTAGTCTATCTTGACCTACTCCGGGCATCGATCCCTTCAAACATCTGATCACTTTTGACCTGCATGCTTCGAGCTTCCCTTCAACTTCATTCAAGGTCACCATATAACATCCGGTCTGGATCATGACATTGATACCACTTATTATGATCAAAAGAATTCACATATCTGATCTATAATAGTATAATCTATTTTGGACTTAAACACTCATGGATTTATTTTTGGGCTCTATCCAAAAAACTTCATTTCAATAGAAGTATATATATTTTTTATTTTTTTAACTCATAATCTTTTTTCATGTATTTTAAATATGGTACTTTGATTATATTTCTAACAGATAGTACTTAACAGTACTATAGCTGAGGCGTCAAGTTAAGAGTTATGGTGGTATCTAAATTTACTTGATGAGAGAAATACGAAGGTCGTCTGTCTGTCATCAATATCTTCACTGTGCTTTTGATAAGAAAAACCTTCACTTACGTAAAAAGGCAATTAAGAAGATGAGGACTCAATCCAGAATTCTCCAAACATATATACAAGGTGGTCGCCATAGTGATGATACACTATGATCGATATATCCAACTCCCACTGTGCTGCTCAATAGAAGATCATCTCACTCATATTTAATACAAGTTTAATTGAAGAGGTACATGTTCCATTTTCTAGCGTATGTACTATTCCCATGTTAGTAGCTACTATGCATAATGCACCTCTCTTAAGTAGATGCGCTTTAAATGTTGTCCCATCCTATCCGAAGTAAATTAATAAATTATTTAATCGAATTAGACCTTTTTATTTTTTGGTTTTTTTTCCTTCTGGTTAATTTATAAAGTTTTGAACTGATATATATAGTTTTTGATATGTTTGGATGGACTGACTGCATAGTTAACTAAGCTTTAATTAAAGCATCGATCGAGACCCATATTGGATATCAAGATTCAATTAGACAGTGATTGGATGATCTTAAATGTTGGAGACAAAATACTATTAGAGCATGCATGTTACAACAACCTAGTTGTCATAGTGGTCGATCGGTTACTTAATTTTCGATGTAGACAGAGCATGTTAGAACAGTCTCGTTGATATAGAGGTCAGTGACTGTTCGAGCTAGACAGACCGTAATTGAATTATGCTCTTAATTCATGAATTGTTAACTGTTTCTTAAAAAAAATTAAGAAAAAGATTAATTTTGAGTGCGGAATGTTATCGCCTGAGAGTGAGAGATGATAAATTTTTTATTTTCATTCCACGTTAGTTTTAATAAAGATGTCAAATTGGACAAGTCGCTCAATCAAATTAATTAGCTTCCTTGTGCGTAAACGCAATCTAATTAATTAGTTAAACAAATATTAAACTCATGGTAGATCAGCATGCACTATCTTGAAAGTGCTTCACTCAATTACTCAATTGATTTAAAATAATAAAATATTTGAATCGTCACACTTTATCTGGCATCTAAATACATTTTTATTTTTTTCCTAAAAATTAATTCTTAGGTTGTCATTTCCATTCTTTATATTTCATTCTTTAATTGAACTCCAATTTTATGTCGTCACACTTTAATTTAATGCTCATGTGCTATTGTTCTCTCTTCTTTGAGAACACAAAGTATAATATTTATGTTTTAAAAAATAATTTTGATAGGGGAAGGATAATTTGCCTTCCACGTGGCACGGAAAAATGAAGAGTCGATATATAGTTAAACTGATCTGTAAGAAGTCAAACAATGCGGAGCCCGATCAAGACGGGACTCGAGTCTAGGCTTCGGAGTTATAACCAAATCGGGTTAGACTCATATTCTATGCATATCTGACTCGGACCAACGCCATTTGGCACCGGTCTCATGACTCCAAGACCAATGTCACTCGGCACCCGACTCCCCGACTATGGGACGACCACTCTACACTCGACTTCTGACTCCGGAACCAATTCCACTCAACACCTGACTTCGGGACCAACGTCACTCAATACCAGACTCCCGGCTCTGAGAATCTTATCATTTGACACGTATGTAGGGACGACATGGCCAAAAACTTAGAGAACGTGTGAGTGGGTCATCCCCTCAACTCGAATGTGGAACTAGAGGAGAACGTGGGGCGGACTCTCTTTTATACCTTGAGAAATGATACACATCTCGAATTCGCATCTCGAATTCGCGTCTCGACTCACGTGGAGTCCTGCGTGGACATATCCACGTCGGCAGCACGAAATCGCGCAGAAATCTTCAGCCCGCCCAAATTCGCCCGCTGAAAAAACTTTCCCTAATCCCTCCGCAACCTTCCCTCCGCCACCTGCTCCTTCTTCTCCAGCGCCAGCGAACGCCAGAAATCCACAGCACCTGCTCCTTCTTCTCCAGCGCCTCCTTGTTCTTCTCCAGCCCATCGAACGCCCGGCCAGCGCCTCCTCCTTCTTCTCCAGCCCATCGAACGCCCGGCCAGCACCTCCTCCTTCTTCTCCAGCACATCGAACGCCCCGCCAGCACCTCCTTGTTCTTCCCTAGCCCATCGAACGGCCGGCCATCGCCTCCTCCTTTTTCCCCAGCCCTGCCCTTCCTGCCTTTCTGTCAATTTTGCCTCCAAATCTCTCCTTATCCGGCTCCAAATCACTTCTTCTCCCTACCCTAGCTCTCTCCAGCCCATCGAACGCCCGGCAAACAAAACCCTCCTCCCCTGCCAAAGAATCCAGGTATGAGTGTTCAAATAGGGTGCAAGAGAATAAAAGAGGAGTCTTTTTTTTTAAGCTGCTCGGTGGGTTGAACTCTGAGTACAAGTTTTGGTTCTGAGAGCTTGGCCGCTCGCTTTCCTCTCTGTGCTCGAGCAATGCTTTAAGCTCCTGCTTGGTTTATCTTCTCGTTGCAAAACTCCAGTGCAGGTCTATCTTCTTCTTCTTCTTTTACTTCTCTTGAATAAAAATTGGATTTCGATGCTTTCGGAGTGCTAAAATAGAAAGTTCGTTGTTTGATCAGACATTAGCGTATCTTTTTTCCCATGCTCTGCAGGAGAAAGTTGCCATGGAAGATGACCATGAGAGCTTGGGAGATTCATGCCCTCATCTGCTAAACTTAATCCAAAATGAAAAAGTCAGGAAAAAACAATTGGGGGTTTAGATGCCTCAGAAGAGAAGAAATTAGAGCTGACGCTTGGGCTTCCTGGAGGAGTTGGGGAAGAAGAGGAGCCCCCTGTTCTATCTTCTTGTATCTTTTGGAAGGTTTCCAAGACCTCTTCCGGAAGGGGAATTTTAGGTATGTTTAGTGCCAAAGAATGCCCTTTCTCCTACAAATTATTTTTTCACTCTCCTTCGTGTCACTCTCTTTTCTTCGAAGGTTCTGAGCAGCAAGAAGCTGGAATATTCCAGTTGCATAGCAGAGGTGGGTATGGAACGGAATGGCCACACAAGACAACTTGGAACCGTGAGAAATTTGATGAGCAGCAAAGCCTTGAGAAAACACATGGTGGCACTGAGAATGAAGCTGGATCAAACACCAGCTTCCAGACAAGGTAACCGTGATTGTCCTATGCCGTCACTCATGCAAGCTTTCAATCTCTGTGTTTCATTAATGTGTCTGCTACTTTGTCCAAATTAATCAATTATGATGCTCTTCCAACATGGTCTCCCAAGTCATGTACTCATGGATTATATATTTTTTTTTGCATTTTAAATTTCCCTTTCATTACAATTATCTTTTCACTGCATTTGTTTTCTAGTTGTGAGAATTACTAAATTCCATGCCTATGTGTTCACTTCTTTACTATATTCCTGTTCCTCTACTCTTGCTTCATAGTTTGTACTTTTACTCGAATGCAACTCACAAGGGATTTAGCTTCTTTACATCTTTTTTCCTGTTAAAGCTTGCACTGTTAGATAAGATTCTTGCTTCTCAGTGAATAATTATTTTATTTTGACATATAATTTGAAGATAAATCTATTAGATGAACCAAGTTGTCCAAATGGTCAAACTAGTAAGAGTTTTTTCCTGTCATGATTTGGTTGCACAATGTAATGCAGATTGTTCATTGTCTTCGATTTTCTGTTATTCCACTTGGTCATTTTGTGATTAATGAAATACCTTTTGCTTGATATTTTGGAAATTTTGCAGAGCTTCTGACGGGGTTGCTGTTGTTGGTTGGCCTCCGATCCGAGCCTTCAGAAAGAACCTAGCAAGTAGCTCAGTCAAGCAATCCGTGGAGCTTCAGAATGGAAATACAGATGAAAAAATGAAGGTTGCCAGCTGCAAGAAGGGTTTGCTCATCAAGATTAACATGGATGGTATCCCCATTGGAAGAAAGGTGGATCTGAATGCCTGTGGTAGCTACAAGAAGCTTTCGGCTGTGGTTGAATATCTTTTTCTGGACCTTCTCCAAGGTAAGTTATTTGCAGAAGTTAACTTCAGGTAGAGAATTTGTCAATTTAAATCCTACTGTTTGTATACGGAGTGATTCCATGTAACTAAAGAATTCATTTGAAGTAGTTCTTGATTTTTACTATCCATTTTCTTTGCTTAATTTGCAGCCCAAAAGGAGACCTCTACAAATGATCTTCGAATGGATGAGGGAGCAAAACAAGCATTCAAAAGTTTATTTGATGGCTCTGGCGAATACACTTTGGTTTATGAAGACAATGAAGGTGACAGAATGCTTGTGGGGGATGTTCCTTGGGAGTAAGCCTTGTTTTACACTTCTTAACTTTGATTGTTTAAGCCTCTTAATGATGAAGCAATAGGAACATAACATGAGACTTAATTGTCCAGTTTCTATCTTGTTTTGTTTGTCTTTACTTCCATAAACTCCAGTCTAACTATAATTTCAAAAACCCTAAACCCTAAAGTAGGAATAATTCATCTCAAGTTTGCAATATTTCTAATTCAGTTCTCTCTCCTAGTTCTTATTCAGTGCTATGAGTATTATGCAATTGTTGGAGCTCTAACTTTTTTTCAGACACTTGCAGCATGTTTGTTTCTTCAGTAAAAAGATTGAGGGTGTTGAAAAGTTCTTATCTTTCCTCTCTACATGTAGGTTCATCTTACTCTAACAACTTGTCGAACGCAATTCTGAAAATAATGAATTTGCATTTACTTGTTTCAGTTAGGATCGGGAAGCCAGAAAAGAACAGCAACTGAGTGTTGAATATGGTGACGAAGGGCTGGCTAAATGAGTTATATGCATCCATCATTTTTTTTCCTTCTAGTTTTGGATGTGGTCGGGTATTGCAAATGAACTAATTCGCGCTTCTATCAAGTATTCTTTGATGTTGATTGCATTCTTGGTTGCGGTTTGCAAATGGTTTTTGCATGATGAGTATGGAACAATTGATTCTTGGTGCAACATCGCCTTGCCTTGCTCTTCACTCGATGTCGATCTCATTGTGTCCCTCACCGAACACTGACCTCGACACATCCCTCGCCTAATGTCCTTCTAAGCTGGACCAAAGATTGAACAAGCTGAGCTCGAGCTTCTTCCCCTTCAACTTCACTGAGGAAGAGAGCACTTTGAAAGTTGTGTTCTTCTACCATCGCCCCTAACTGCATGTAAACAAGGTCCGAACCTAGTGTTTTTATTTTGCAAAATGAAGTCGGAATCAGATGGTAAAAACGATCGCGTTCACAGAGATTTCTAGCACAAGGAGCTGAAAATTTTGACCAATCGACAAAACCGGAAAGGTCATAACACCATCCTTATTTATCGAACACATGAAGCAATAAAACAAAACAAAACTTGAAACACCAATGCAATCGCGTTGCATTGTACAAATTAAGCGGCTGCAATAATGTATAGTTTCTTCTCTTCTTCCTTGCGTGAGGAGTTCGGGAGGTCATGGCTTCCTCCGTTATTATAGAATCGATTCGAACAAAACAAGAACAGCAGCTTGGCATACGAGCTTCATAGGGACTGTTCCAGCTCCAGATAATGAGAGTGCGAGGCGGCAAGGAGAGCTGCTCCAATGCCAGACCCATCATTCGCCATCTTGATGACAACAGAATCTGAGGCCTCTTCTCCGAGTATCTCCTTGATGGTGGATTGCACGGACTCACTGAATATCACGTAGTGTTCATAAAGTCCGCCATCCATGGCGATAACCATCCTCGGCAGCTGATTTCCTTCCTCCCTTGCATTATCACGGGCACGGCCAACCTTCTTCACAATGCCAACTATGCCAGCAGCAGCCAAGCGGGCACTGCGCTTCGCGATAATGTCACATATCTGGACTACCACTTTTCTTGTTTGGAGAGAGGTGTTTGATATCTGGAATTCAAAGGCAAACACAGGTTTCAGAACGATGTGGAAATGACAATTTCCGCCATATATGTATCGTAGAAACAATAAGATCATACCCCCAATACTTCATTCAGTTTAGTACAGACAACAGTGAGATCGGGTGATTTGTCATGATGCATAGCCGACATGATCGGGGTCCTGCAAGTCTCACATTTGGAATTTGTTCATCGAACAGAAGGAATTTGTTCATGGCAATCACAAGCATACCTTAGTGCAAATGGAGTTTCTAGTTTTGCAGGCACAGTTTCTCCAAAGAGAGCAGCTTCCCGAGCCAATCTCAGGAGAACTCTTCGGAATATCTCTCCCAAGTACATTCCAGAGACCAATTTTTCATAAATCTGTCGATGGCATTCACTCAGATTTAACGATAAAAACAGTTCAGGAAATGTAATGAATCAATCACCTGTTCCCCCGGGTTCAAGCTCTCAGCATCTAATGCTCGATCGTATTCCGTTATAGGGAGATGAGATGAACTAAAATTCCCCCACTCCATGTTGATAACCTTGATGAGAAACAACTAGTTAAACAATGTAACTTGCTTTGCAATGTGCTCTATTCTATTCTATTCATCTCGAGCCAAGAAATGTATCTTACAGTCTCTCCTGATTTGGGTAAGAGTCCTTGCCATTTAGGTATCGCCTCGACTCGTTCTACATAAGCAGCATTTGTGCCGGTGCCCAATATCACTGCAGCAACTACATCTTTATCGTGATATCTTCCCCCGGCCAATGTTCCGATAGTATCATTAACCTGAGATAAAGAAATCAATGGCGAAAAGAATTGCTAACTGTTTATATCTATGGCAACAAAGCTATGGTATCAAAGGGGTGAGTGATAATGCAGCAAAGAGTGCACCAAAGCCGACACTCGCATATTAAGGCCTTGTCTCTCCATGGCCCTGCTCAATTCTCCTACCACATCTTCACCAACCTGCCTTCAAGCAAAGGATCAACAATGGCATCGTCATGAGTTCAACGACATATTTTTCTCAAAACATAAACTAAGTAGAAGTAGGTTTGGATTACCGTGGCATCGATATTGAAACCTTTTGTCCACTTAACAAGAGTGCCTGATCCGATAGAAATTTGCCTCACCGGAAAAGAAAAGGTGAATCCAAGTTCCCTCTGCCTACCAATAGGAAGGTGAAAATCTTCACCTTCAGATGCAATGAACCTTGCTAAAGCTGAAGCAATGAAATCAAACAGTTCCTAAAAACATGGAGTGAAGAAACTTAGGAGCTCCACAAACGGAAGAAAGGATAAACAACTAAAGGTTGAAGCTTTTAACTTACATCTGAGCCTCCGATCATGAGATGTGGTGGAATGGAAACCTCCTCAAATTCTTGCCTGACGATTCGTCCCTCCTTGCCTCCAAGTTGCACGCGCAAGACGCGGAAGTTGGTTCCTCCAAGGTCCAAAGCATAGAACAATCCCTCTTCGTCACTGCCAAAGTGATATTCTAGGAGTTCAGTATGGCCTTGGAGTAAAATGCATGCTTGTAAATTTGCATCTGATACAGAAACAGTCCACAATTGAAATTGAAACAATGATCAATTGGAGGTTCATGTAAAAGGAGGTGATATGCTAAGAAAAGATCTTATAAAATATAGAAATAAGCTCAACAAGAAAAAGTTTGAAGTTCTAAACATTTTGAACCATACTCATAAATAAACATAATGGATCCGGTGGATAGAAAGGTCAAGTAAAGTCAAGTTAAATTCTCAGTCAAACGATCCACAAAGTATTCAAGTCAGATGACCTCATGGCAAGCGCCAACCAAGCTACAAACGAGGGAGTCAACTGACAGACCGAACGAATCACTCACTCGGTCAGGCCTACCGAACGAACCATCTGAGCGGACTAACCAAGTAAAGATAACATATTATAGGCGCAGTCTAATATCCGATCGGGTGAACTACTCAGTCGGATGGACTGCTTTTCCATTGACAAGTGCATAAGCAAATGCCGAATGGACCAAACAGACCAGTAAAACAGCAGGCCGAACGAACAAGGCAGAGTGATTGCTATGCTCTGAAATCACCTAACCTCCTTGTCGCTTAGTGCAATGATCAAATTAGAATATTCGTTGTCAGAAGATATGCGTTGTCATTCCTTGTACGGAGGAAGCTTCCAATTTTGATACATACGGATTATATGCACAATTAAGAAAAGGAATCAAGGTGTCATAAATGTCTGTGTCATTTACGGAAACTCCTTGATATCCGTGCTTGTAAACGCTTAAGTATAAATAGTGTTTTTCACAACCCACGGAGGTATGTGATTATTATTCTTCTGCTATTCACCACTTCTTCTCCAGCAAATTACTTACTAGCGTTGCACTAACTTGAGCGTCGGAGGACCAAAGACTGGGACACCTTATTTGTTCTTCGGCTTTGTCTCTAACATTTTTTCTTCGAGTTACTTGTTGGTGCGCAAGATTTAGAAGATTTTCAAGGAATTCCACATTGACTCTCACAAAAACCTCTTCAGCGACACGTGGACCAATACCTTCCCACATCCTTCTTCGCCTTCACATACCGGATCAATAACATAGACCAAGAATTTAACATCTTACCTCACAGACTTTATTAATGGATTCAAAGAAATTATCTTGATTTTAAAAAATGGTATGCAATGGCTGAAAAAGAAAAGAAGTAAAATCAAACGCTGTTCTTTTGCGAGCATGAATCTAACAGGAAAAATGACAAACAGCTCTTCGGCGACAGAAGAAGAGAAGCTTCGATGGTGGTGCGCGTCATAGGTGGATTAACCCATTCAGCAAGTTCACTGATTGAGAAAAAAGGGAGCAAATTACCCAGTTGGAAGGTTGTCAACGTAGCTGATGAGCATCTTCAACTTGCTCGCGCCCTCGGCGGCGAGGCCGGCGTGCATCTCCACTGCCATCGCATCCGCCAACTGCCGCAGCTTCCCGACGGGAGTGGCGCACCTCTCCTCGAGCTCCCTCATCACCACGTCAACGCGAGCCATCACCGCGTCGATGCGAGCCCAGCGGACGGAGCTCTGCATCCGCTGTCGCACGACGAGAGCCGTCACCGCGCACGCCGCTGCGGCACATGTCACCGCCGTCGCGAACGCTACCTTCCCCATTGCCCAGAAGGTACTCCGCCGACGAGGTCCCGGGACGATTGGACGGCCTAGCCTCCAGGTTCTCCCTCCACAAAAATGCAACCTTTGGATGCGAATACTAATCCAACAACAGCAACATCAAACAATTTTGTAGGAATTCGAGCCTCTCTGGCATCTGATTAGCAACGAGAAGTGGAAAAGGAACGATCTTGGAGAGAGAGGAGACTCTTCCGTGACATGGAACTTGAACTGGTTCGCATGGAGGCAGAGGACAAAAATCAAAGAAGTTCCTACCTTCTTTTATTACGAGAAATCATTGACAAAGCTTCCACTCTTATCCTAACTTTTCCTATTATTCTCTCTAAATCAAGATTTTTAATTATACGAATAAATAGTTTGTAATCTAATTGCTTTATTATAGGATTCGAAACTTCCTTCATTTATGCTCTAAATCTTGTTCCATTTGATGAACAACTCACATTCCACTTCCAAATCAAAGATATGCCACAAAGGCCAGCTCAAAAGCTTGTTTGCCCCTTAGCCATCCAAGTATAACTCATATGGGCTAGAACAAATAAACAAATAGAATAAATGAAATTCATAGTAGCAAAGAGCATCAAGGAATTAATACAGGCAGCCACTTCACCCTTCATTCATGATATAAAAGATTCGACTATGGCAATTATCTAATTTTTAAGAGTTATGATAAATTTGCCTTCTTTTGTTATCATGCTTTTGAGCATCTCAATACCACTTTCATTGGCCTTGGTTGCCCTTCATGTC
>JBAMIB010072840.1:0-14965 GCA_037177415.1 Kaempferia rotunda
CTGATCTCGAGGAGCCTTTCTAGGCACCTTTGGAGGCGACAAAGAAGGCTTATGTGTTACAGAAGTTGCTCCCCTCGGGGTACCCACCAAGTTTGGTGGATTCTCTTGTGGAAATAGTCCTCCTACTAACCTTTTTTCTAATGCTTTGGCTACAGCCTTAGCAATGATGTCATCCAGTTCTTCCTTGGTCATCGTGATATGATGATTCGGTGGATTCTCTGATTCCGCCATCGCAATGTTCTTCTTTGGTTTTTAATATGTTCCCACAGACGACGCCAAATTTGTTCCGGCAAGAATCGACGTGGAGGGTCGGAGTCAGAGAAACTGCCGAAGGAGATGAGGTGGACGATGCTGACGAGGAAGAAGGAGAGAGCTTGCAAAATCAAGACGAACGTTAAAGGGAACCCACCGGAAGAATCCCGGCGAAAACCCCTCCGACACTCAAGCCAGAAAGAAAACTGGAGAATAGTTGTGGGGAAAAGAACTTGGATCCTCTTACCAAGGGTTTTTCCCCACCTTATATAGAGGCGGCGTGCATCCTTTCTCCATGATTAGGGCCGACTTGGTCATCGTCGTTGTGATATTTAAGATCCTGTCAATAAAGAAAAATAATCTTCAGATATTTTAGGGATTACGTTTTTAATTATTTATTACTAAATAATTGAATAATAAATATTTTCCTTAACAGAATCCCTCTCCATTTTTTAGTATTAATTTACCAAAATTCCCGGGGGAATATCGTGCAGACCTTTCATAAAAGGGTCCACAATCTTAGTTGAAGGGTTTATTAATAATATTTGCCCGAAGTAGACCTCGGGACTTACTGTGCCCGAGGTGGACTCGGGACTTTACTGTGCCCGAGGTGTACTCCGGACTCACTGTGCCCAAGGTGTACTGGGGACTCACTGTGCCCGAGGTGTACTGGAGACTCACTGTGCCCGAGGTGTACTCGGGACTCATTACACCCGAGATGTACTTAGGATTATGCTTACATGAAAATTTTGTCAGATGTCCTCCCCTATACAATATCCGGATCATATACATATTATATTTTTTTTTTGTCGCATTGCTTTATCGATAGAGAATAACTTGATTTTCGCTAAACAAACATACAAGAGACAGGGCACTTAAAAGAAAGTTTATTATTATCATTATTATTTTTAACATGGTGCATGTGGTTGATGAATGTACAGCGAGATAAGGAAGGAGGGATCGAGCTCTAAATGCTAAAGTTAACGACAAGTTTGGATCATTCTAAGACACACCATGTGCCCTAACAATAGATCTGTCCTGATCTCGATGAGCCTTAATTGTCCTATCTTTGGGTCATTTATGATATATACAAGTTAAAAAAAAAAATCCTATTATTTTATGCCATTTTATCAAAACAGGTCAATTTGTTTGAACCGGTTCAAGGAAATAAATATTAAATATTTATTTTTGAACTAAATACAGAGTCTTGTGTTTCTATTATTTAATAGAATTTCTAATTTTACTCTAGTTGAGATTATTTCTTTCTCCACGTCATCAATTTCAATCTGGCGCGGTTTGAAGTTCGATTTTGATGTTGCATCAATTTTACAAAGTGTATCATGTCTATATAATACAATATTTGTAACAATGCTATGCTTTCATGGATTGATGATGTTGTTATACGTACAGTTGGATTCTTTTATTCACAACCTTTGATTTTTTCTTGGTCCATCGGATATAAGATGTAAGTAGTGTCCACCTTAATTTGATCTAATGGTTGTCATGAACTGAATAGAAAAGGACCAAGAGTTGGACAAGAAAATCCTAACTAATTATTATCAGTATAGGTATTTTTTTATAACAAATTTTAGAGTCAATTCTAACGCATATGAAAATATATTACTAATTACTGAGTGATTGATGTCTAAATAAATGCCGAGAATAATTTATTCCCTTTTAACATATATGGAATTATCTTAGAAGAGCAGCTCTCCCTCTTTTAGTGTAGTATTTATGACAATACTAATCAATTCAACGTGGGAATGAAAACTTATCAAAAATATTATCTCAGTTTAACTAAAAATATAATGTTTAAAAATAAAAATACTATATAGTTCCACCCGGTGTAAAATCTGACTAAAAAGAATCAAGATGATTAAAACACAGAATTCTACTCTAAATTAGAAAAATAATAAATATTAAAATAAAATATTTAAAATAAAAATATATTATTTTAAGTAGAAAATATAATTATTTTTTATTTATTGCTAAAATAAAGAATACTAATTAGTAAATAATAAAGAAATTAAGTTTCTAATTATTCCAGCAGATATATCTTTTAATATTAATTAATTTGTTTCTAGATTTTTTTAAAAAAAAAATTCTTGTGTATTATGATAGTTATTTGTTTCCTTAAATTTTCAGTTAATTTAATCAGAAAAAAAATATCGGCCGGTTAGATTGGGTGGATAACCAGCTAACAATAGCTATAATCCAATCTTATCTCCGCCGACAAGATCCACCACACTAAATCTGTATGCTGTTTTTGCCAATAGAGTCGTAACCTCACCAACTGCCATCTCACAATTTCACTCGAGTCATTCTTTTTTGTTTTCTAAAATTAAAAAACTTGCTTTGGTTTCAAAATTATGTAAATTGATCTTGCTTTTAAAGGCAGTTTTGCAGCAATTAAAGCTAAATATCTCTTTATTCAAATGCATAATCATTGCTCCAGTAATGAGAATGACGAGTCGATGTTTGATAGGAAAAACCATACGTGTAAAGAAAAAGCAGTAATTTTTGGATTCAGGCACTTGCCATATATATATCTATTTATTATTATTATTTCTTTGTTGCCTTGTTGAAAGGATTTCATTCCAGGAATGTCACTCTTATCGCTTTCTATCTTTGCATCTCACCCTTGCTTCTCTCGGTTTCCTACCTGTCGCTCGATTTCTGTTTTTTTTTTTCATCTTCTCTTGTCCCGGCTCTTACAATGCGGCTGTAATTCTCTGTTTCCGGTTTTAAAAATCCATTCTTGCCATCCGCATTGCCAGAAATGCTGCAAAAATCGCTTCTTTAGAGCCTTTCTTGCTGTTTTGCTCTTCTAGTTCCATCCTTTTGGGGTAAAAATTGCTCCTTTGAGGCTTGCAATGCTGATGGGAAAGGGAAATCGGGGGAGAGGAATCCTGCTCTTGCTCGGGTTCCTTGCTTGTTTCGAGGCGGCGTTTGGCGGAGAAGACGGAGCGGTTAACCTCTGGCCGATGCCCAAATCGGTAAGCCATGGCTCGCGAACGCTGTCCTTGAGCAAGGATTTCAAGTTGACGACGCAGGGGAGCAAGTACCCCGATGATTCGTCGCTGTTGAAGGAAGCTTTCAAGAGGATGGTCCATGTGGTACAAGTGAATCATATCGTTGACGGTCGAGTTCCGAGTTCGATGGTGCTCGCTGGGTTAAATGTGGCTATTTCTTCAGCAGATGATGTGGTAAAGATAATTCTTCTCCATTTCTAACTTCTATTAGTCGATTGTTTATTGTTTAAACTTCGGTATGATCTTGAGATGCCAGAGATGATGTGCTTGTGATTCTTTAACCATTTCATTTGCTGTTAATCATAATAGTTTGAAAACCTATCACTGGTATGATAATTATTCAGTTTAGCTTTTAGAAGCATATTTATCCTTTGCCTTACTGATGAATTATTTGATCAATTATGCAGCTGAAATTTGGGGTGGATGAGTCCTATAAATTGGATGTTCCTTCTGTTGGCAGTCTCATATATGCAAATATAGAGGTATAAACATCACAAAATGTTTATTGTAACTACATATTTAAGTGTTCTATTGTTTCAAGACAACTTCCAGAAACAATAAAAGACTTAGGAAACACATCGGTTCATGTCTTATTTCTTGTCATGCTCTGTCTTAATTTCCTCCCAAATGATTTCTTATCACTCTGAAAACAAAAGGCCGACTATATAAAGTCTTCAAGATGAAAAATGTAAGATCAAACTGTATTTTTCTACTGGTGCTTAGTTAAACTTTGTACCTGTTCAAAATTTCTTTGCCATTTTATATTAATTTGCTTTAAATCTGCATTGACATCTCAAGAATGAAAATTTCGGCGAAATCATATCATTTTCAGTTGGAACAAATAAAAAAATGCCTACTACATGGATATCTATTAAACATGTTATGCGGACGTTAGGCCATAAAGAGGAATTTAGATTCAGTAGGATTTCATTTCAACTCCTCTAAAATTTGAATTGATTAATTTTTTTGGCAAGTTCAAATGAGATTGGTGGTTGAAATTCACAAGTTAAGATAGAACATGCCACTCTGCGGCCACATTCCTAGAAGAAAAAATCAATGGACATTAGTAAATATTGACCCTCTGCTGGGCAATGAGGCAATAATAAATGGAAAAAATCTTCTTGTCGGATTTTATCCCGCTAAGAAACAGTTATGTTTTTACTTCATTGGCACCAGAATTAAACAAGTTCTAGCTCAATCATCAATAATAAAGAGGAGATTGTCATCAGATTGACTTAACTTAGAAGAATGCCAATTTGATTAACTGTTCATTAATTTATACGGATTGTTTGACTGTTTAAATGAATGCTGAAGAACTATTCTAGTTTGAAGGATAAATTTCTCATTCTTTTATATTGCATACACTTAATTTACATGTTTGCATAATATTTGTAGGCAAAAACAGTTTATGGAGCACTTCATGCTTTGGAGGTAACTTGAACTAAAGTCATTCAAGAAATGGTATTTAAGCTGAATATAATGGAGAAGGATTCACCTTCTTTTGTTTAACCAACTATTTGATCATGTGATTTTGCAGACTTTCAGCCAACTGTGCCACTTTAATTTTGATAAGAAGATTGTTGAATTATATGCAGCTCCTTGGTCTATTTTTGATGAGCCAAGGTTTCCTTTTCGTGGACTTCTTATTGGTAATATTTATTAGGAGAATTTGTATTTTCTTATTTATAAATTTATAAATTGATTACTAAGATTTTGGTGCCTATCAGAGGCAATAGAGAATTGTTCACACACAAATAAACTAAATCTTCTGTAGAAATTTTCAAGGCAGTATCAGTGTGGTACCATGTGCAATTTACTGTACTTATCTATGCCATTTTTCATAGAAAATGGACAAAGGAAACAGTTCATAATTTCTAAACATGTCTCTCATTTCATTCATGTGGCTCATGCCCAATTTTCTTTTAAAGCAGCAAAAAGTTTATGGATGTCAAGTGCAATGTCATCATGGAAACCTTTGATGTGAGATTTTGCTCGAAGTTGTTCCTGGTCATTATTTGACCCTTTGATTGCTAGACCTGCACACCGGCACAACTCTTCATCACTATATAATAAATTATAAATGTTAACAGAGTGTGTAGCTTGATTTCGAAGGATGATCTGGCTTTTGGATTGGCTAGAATGAAATCAGATCTTACTTGAGGCTGGTTGGGGTTGTTGCCATGAGATGCCTCTATCTAGGCACACGACTTTCATTGCCCTAGCCACTACTCTCTATTCCCACATTGCTATAGGTCCTTTTGTTGCCTAGCCTCTTGCATGAACCTTTGATACTTAAATGATTTTTGTATGATGCAGATACTTCTCGGCATTACCTACCCCTACCAGTAATAAAAGTTGTTATCGATTCAATGGCATATAGTAAATTGGTACATTTCTACTCCTAAACATATAAATTATTTCACCTCAGTGTTCTAACATTAGAGATTATTGTTTGTCATTTTTCTTTGGATGCCTTTTTCTATCTCTCTTTCTCTTTTCATATTTGGACTATTTTAGCGCATTTTATACAGAATGTGCTTCACTGGCATATTGTGGACGAGCAATCCTTCCCCTTGGAAATACCATCATATCCAAGATTGTGGTCTGGCTCATACTCTTATTCCGAGCGATACACCGTGGCTGATGCTCTTGAAATTGTACAGTAAGTATTTAGGGATTAAACAATGAAACTTTTCATAGTGTGGTGGTTTGATCTGGTGAGTATTTGAACTACCTTCGATTAACTACTGCCATCCTTCTGCATCTCAACAGAGACTTACTTGATAGTTGAAACCTTAGAAAGGACAAGTACCAACTGAGAAGTGATTAAGGACCTATTTGTTCTGCATTGCCATTGATGAAATCATTTGCAACTTGCATTGATAGGATATGTTGTGCAACTAAACCTTCTAAAGTAAAGCAATATTCTCGTTTGACAGCGCCAAACAAGTATGATTATAAATGCCTATTACATGTAGAAAGTTGCAGGACCGTAACTTCTTGATTTTGGTTATATGACAAATAATACAATTCATGGAGCATTAGTGAATGCTAACTCACATTTATAAATGCTTCATGTGCATCTATTAGTTTATCATCTCTTATTGTGAATTAGCATGATCTTCTACGGTATTAACTTTGTTTTACATGACAAATTCTTCATGAAAATTTCAGGTATGCACAAAGAAGGGGGATAAATGTCTTGGCTGAGATTGATGTTCCAGGCCATGCTCGCTCATGGTAGATCAATTCTATAAGCCTCCTTAGCTATTAAGATAAAAGTGCATGAATCCATATTTAACAGACATATTAAGATGAAATGAAGTGATGGGAAATTCATGAAACCTACATAATGAATTCTCAAAAAGTGTTTTTTTCTTTTCGGTTATTTGTGATAGTCCTAGCTAGTTGGCCGCATCGTTAATATAATTAATATGATTGGTATTTTCTATGATTTTACATCTAAATCACTTAATACTTTTAGTCTTCTATTATGTAGGGGTGTCGGATATCCTGCTTTATGGCCATCAACAGAATGCAATCAACCACTTGATGTCAGTAAGGAGTTCACATTCAAAGTAATAGATGGAATTCTTTCGGGTAAAATTCATTTCCTTATTCTAGTCTGTAGTTTATATATTATGATGTCAGAGATCTATGTAATAGCTTTGCCTCTGGCAATAGCAAAATGTCTTGAGTCGTCACAATAGACATTTACATTCCATATGAAATAATATTATCAGAAGCTACATTTGCATAGGCTTAGCAAGTGCCTCATGAAACAATAGTTGATTATCTGATGGCCTTCTACGCATTTACACCATTAAGGGTGCCACTCAAAAACCTTAAATATTATCTCGTGACATCAATCAAACTATGCCAAGAAGTATGCCTCACGAGAAGCATTGGGTGATGTTTAGGCACTCACCTTCACAAGTAGAACTAGTCACGTAGACTACTACTTAGCTATCATTTCTCTTGAAGTAGTAGACAATTCGCATAACCATGAAATGTGTTTTTCCTTGTCTTCTCTATTGCACTTCTTAGTTTTAAAATGGTCTTAATTTCTTATGGATCAAATGGTTAAAAAAGAGCAATTGTAGGTTGAATAGATTAGTAAGATCAATGAAATCAGAATCAACAAAAAAAAAGAGAAAATGTATAATGAAAACATTTATATTAGAATAAATGTCCTAAAATATTAAGCAAAGTATCATATCTGATTGTTAATAATGAAATATTCAAATAATATCATTTATTAATATAAACTAGATTTCAATTAATAATAAAATCATTTTTTTTTGTTTATAGTAGTTAATGAAATTAGATTACTAATATTTGTTAATGTGTTATTAATATGTTATAAGGTTTAGTTAGGTTCCTAAATACATTCAAATCGGTTTTTAGTTGAGAGTTTTAGGATCCTTATTGATTAAAAGAGATTACTGTAACATCATATTTTTATTTCTTGTTTGTTTCAAATAAAAATATTCCACTCCCAGTATGAATGTTTCTTATAATATATTTTCTCCCAAATCGTTGGTATCATTTCATTTTATAATCATGCAACCAAAGAACCTTGCTATTAATTTGGACCTTCTCAATCAAATGATTCCTTAAATGATAAAGACTATATATCTTTGAATACCTACTCAACTTTGGCTAAATATTATCAGATTTTTCAAAGATTTTCAAGTTCAAGTTTGTCCACTTGGGCGGCGATGAAGTTAACACGAGTAAGCTTGAACACTTTCTATTACTTCTAACACGATTAACCATGTCCTCTTATGGCATTTGTTATTTTCAAAGTAATCCACTCTTTCCTATTGCTTCTTTTGCCCTCTTCTATGTTTTAGTTAGTGATCAAAAATTAAGATACATAATTTTAAGTTTTGATATCTAACTTGAGCATTTTTGGTTGTAAACTGCAGGTTGCTGGACCAATACCCCTCATGTAAAAGAATGGTATACCTATGTCATTAAAAGTCTTGGTAGTGTAAGCAAAAAGAATCGCAGTTTGTAGTTATCAATCATAACATTTTCTCATAAAATTTCTTTCTTATATCCTTCATTGTTAAATCAGTTGTGCCTTGATGCTCATTCTTGTTTCTCTTCAAGCACACTGGCTTGTGTGACCACCAAGGAAAATAACTATATCGACATTGATTCATTTTTAAGCATGCAGCATTTGCATTAGTTAAACAAAACAATGCAGGAGCAATTGGATTGTTGCGCACTAGAATTTGTCAATGTAGGAGAAAATTGACAAGGTTCCATACTTCAATCCCTTTCTGTGAAAAAAAACTAAACAATCTCATGCCAGCCGAGTTAAATCAGCTGAAGCAAACTAAACAGTCTCTTTTCAAAATGGGTACATGTATCCAGTAATACAAGGCTTTGTCTTTGTATCCAGTAATACAAGTATTTGTTTAATCATCTCGATATTTCATCACGAAATGTTCCTTTACCATATGGACTGTTTTACGATTCACTTAACAAGCCCCATCTAACACCTTTGTTGCAGGTTGAACAAACATGGGATGAATGACTCCGAAGCCTACAAGTACTTTGTTTTACGAGCACAAAAAATAGCTATATCACATGGATATGAAGTCGTCAATTGGTATGAAGCCTTATATTCCAAAGTGGCAAACACCGGTAGTACTAACCTTTAGTGTTCTCGACTACAGGGAGGAAACTTTCAACAACTTTGGGAGGCAACTGAACCCCAAAACTGTAGTCCATAACTGGTAGGCATATCTAATTTATAGTAAATTAAGAGATGCTATACAAGTTTAATTTTCATTCTTAGAATCTTTATTACCATGTTTGCATTCTTATATTGGCAATTGGCGAACATACTCTAATTGTTGTAAGTTATCCCATCTAACTATAGCAACTATCTACAGCTTGTTGGTTGCTATGTTCGTTAAATGAAGGTGTGAATTCGTTTAGTTGGTAGGGGTGTTAGGTTTGCGAATTGTTGTCAAGGACTTTAAGTTTGAATCCACCTTCATCACTTTAGTAGAGCTTATATGTTCCTCTTCTTCAAAAGAGAATATTTGTTAAACAATATACTTAGATTGGGGTTTACCCCTCCTTCCTCTTCAAAATAAATATTTGTCGAAAGACATTAGGCAGTTTACACAAGTTATATTGTGTCGTGCACATTTGGATGACAATATTAGACGACACAAACTATAATTAACTAATCATTCGCATTTCTAGTTTCTATGTGCTCATGAAAAACGAATCCTTTCATGAGCACATAATTATCAAAGAGAAGTGCTGATTCTTTCTTGTCATAGCTTGACTCACAATAATTATCAATGTTTCATGGCATCCTTCTTTTTATTATTATTTTTTTCTAAACATGAGTGAACCAAATTGTTCACTCAAAGATTTAATGGCCTATGATCTATAATGTAATTCCTTGAAACTGTGTATAGGCTCGGCAGTGGAGTAGCAAAGAAGGTGGTCGCCGCTGGACTGAGATGTATAGTGAGCAACCAAGACAAGTGGTATTTGGATCACTTAGATGCTCCATGGGAGGGGTTCTATATGAATGAACCACTCACGAACATCACTGTACCAGAAGAACAAAAACGAGTTATCGGCGGTGAGGTATGCATGTGGGGAGAACATATTGATGCCTCTGATATTGAGCAAACTATATGGCCGCGAGCTGCAGCTGCTGCTGGTAAAGTGTTGAATCTTTAGTTCTCGTATTTTGTTACCCCAAAATTCTTGATGGGTGTTTTTTAGCTTTTGAGTTTAGTTATCTACCAACAATTTAAATCTGCAACTGTTGTTTTACTTTGTTGATATTCTGCATCTATGCTCCTTTGGTTCATTCATTGAAGTATTGATTGTGTTATTTGAATTCCCCAAAGAGCGACTATGGACCCCTGTCGAGAAACTGGCAAATGATCCAACACAAATCACAGGAAGATTGGCTCGATTTAGGTGTTTGCTCAACCAGAGGGGGATTGCTGCTGCACCATTGGCAGGACTAGGCCGTGCCGTTCCGATTGAGCCTGGTTCTTGCTTGAAACAATAAAGGAGAAGTTTGGCTTGATTAACAGCATTGTTTACAATTGTGAAATCAAGTTGATTAGTCATCATTTTTAAGGTTTTAGTGGTTACATTTGAAATGAGATTGGAAGTTAAATTCAAAGAGGCCAACAAGTAAATGTTATGGTTCAACTTATTTGTACATTGGAGCAACTTGGCATTGTTAGTAGTTTGTTTCCATCTTGTCAATAAAGTGGCATGCTTATCATTAATAAAGGAATCATTTCATATTTATTGATATTTAATTTACAGAAGATAATTTGCAAACTCATCATGTAGCCACCTTTTCAAAGATTGGGTTCAGCATCAAATTTTGATACATAGGCAATTAATTCCGAAACACATGCTTTGTCTAAGTTTAATCTCTCTTATTGTGACAATTTAGTAAAACTTTTCTGCATTCGAAGCTCCAATATCTGAACCTTCTGAAATAGCACATCTTGCAAGATGATATGCCTGATGTGAGCCGAAATCTTGCCTACATGGTGGTTAATGTTACCCTTTATTGATCAACTAAGCCTAACACCTGCAAAAAAGAGTGGCATCAGTGACATCAATTTGAGTGGGCAACAAAAGTCTTTTCCATCATGGATGTTCAAAGAAGACAGTTGATCAAAAATCAGACCTAAAGTTATCCGGTTTGGTTTGGATTTTTGGAATATTGAAGGAACTTGAATCCCTTTAAGATTTATTTCAGAAAAGGAAGTCCAGAGTATGTATAATGATGTCTTCATTCTATTTAAACTGAAACCCTCCCCCTCCTTAAATGAACAAACTTTTTCTTGAAAAAGAAATGGAAAAAAAAATCATTAGAAGTGTATAACCTTTTTAAGACTTTTTGGATATATAAAAATAGGTCAGCTTGGAAGAACATTCTGCTGTACCTTTTGATGAGGATCGAGACATAGGCTCCACTAACTACCTCAACCAAGCAGTGAATCTATCTAGCACGAATCTGGCGAAAGTAATTGAGTCATACCACAAATTTGAAAGTGTGCTTCGTTCAGGTTGAAGTAAACAAGGCATACCTAGGTTAAAGATTTAGGCCTCTTATGGTGGATTATTGTTTTCAGTATCTTGTTAGGTTTATGTAAGTTGTTTTATGTGTTTGTGTACACAAGATCCCTTTTGTTTTACGGTTGTCTCATGAACCCTGACCATCTCCTAGTTTTGATCTTCTTCCCTTCTCTCCGTGCATCCATCACTTGTGTTTATTGCATAATCTAATTGCAATCTTCTACTTTGTTTCTCATGTGTTTGATCAAAAGGTTCTGTCAGTTGCTATGATTTCTTCTGATGGCATCCTTTCACTAATTCTTCACCTTTCCCACTTTCATATGCATCATCAATGAGCACAAAGCATTTACCATATTTTTGTATCACTTACTTCTGTTCTTGTTACTAAAGGATGCAAGAGATTATAAGAGTTTTAGCATGCATATTGTTACCAGGCATACAAGTAATGAACCATGTGAGAAAGCTAAGTTTCTCCAAAATGAAAGAATTCAATTGACAAGTGACAGATAACTGAGAATATCTTAAACTGACCTGCCAAATTTTCCACCACAAGTATCTGGTTCGATGAAGTGCGATGGAGTTGTCAGCAATTCAGTTTGTCTTCCTTGACTCATATGAACTCCTAATGGCAGTCCAAAATGCAGGTATGGCATCAGCATTGGGCACTTCCTTAAAAGAGGGTAGATAATTCAAGTCAACGATGACATGGTCTCCACTATCTTCTTGAATCTGTAAATGGAAAGCACAGTAAATCCCCTTTAAATTAAGAAAAACGATCAAAGTGATCCATTGAAGTTACCAACTTGAAAGAGCTAAAAAGTCATGATACAGATTTCGATATTCTTTTTCTTTATCCCACAAAATTTATGGCCTCAAATAGAGTTTACTGATAAAGAATGATTACTTACAACCAAATCAAATCCAAAAATGGTAAGATCAAGCTTTATCTTCAGCCAACCAGCAGCACTATTGACAAGGTCCACATCCAATTCTTTACCAGCTTTAAGTCTGTCTACTGAGAGCTGGTCATCAGTAGCAACAGGAAGAGATTTCAAACTGTTTGACAGAAAGAAACCAAACATTAGGTGTTTGCCCATCGAGACTTCAACTGCCTTTATGTTTTATTCAGGAGGATAAATGTAGATGATACGTATTAGTTGCACCTGTCAAAGGTGATTGGCTTTAAACCATTTTTCTCTTGCGAAGAGACTAGAAAACTGGCATTTGGCATAGACTTCTTAACAGCATGGAAAACATTAGTTCCTAGGACATAGAACTTGTATATTAAAGATCCATGATCCACATATTCCTACATAATCAAAACATGTGAAGCTCTCGATTAAAAAGCTCAAATAATTGGGAACAAAGAGAGATGACAAACATCACATTATCAGTAGCACATTTGTTAAGTATGGAGGTTTAGACAAAGGGAATATTCGCTTGCATCATCTGTGGGTACGAAATACTTACATAGTAAATTTATAAAACCCTAATCTAGAAACATAAGTGTGGGACTAAACCTAATAAATCTAATACCTAATAAATCTATCACGGTTTCAAGATCAAACCAAATTAAACAAATTATCTTGGGCAGAAACATGCCTTCCAAAACTAGAAAGGGAGATCAATAAAAATCTTAAGAGTTCCTACAAATGTACTTGATTGGTTTGTTGAATCCAAAAGAATTTAGATATCTACACAATAACATGATATTGTCCACTTTGGGCCTAAACTCTCATGGTTTTACTCTTGGGCTCTACCCAAAACGCCTCATACCAATCGAGATATCTTTCTCTTATAAACTCATAATCTTTCTCATGTGTTTTCAATGTGGGATTATTTTTGCAACTTTGCAATCCAACAATCCCCCCTCAAACAAAGAATCACAAGCCCCTGCCAAGCTGAAAGTCTATTCGTTTGACGTCTGATTATCGACCCACCAGGTCTTCCTGTCCCTCGGTCTAACTGACTTACTAAGACTTCCTTGCAACTTCCTACCTGGTGTATGTTCCTCTTGACTCGGACATGGGAGCCCCTTCCTTTGTTACGCGATTAGTCCTTCTGACAGTTCAAGCTCTAATACCAATTGTTGAATCCAACAGAATTTAGATATCTCCACAATGACATGATATTGTCTACTTTAGGCCTAAACCCTCATGGTTTTGCTCTTGGGTTCTACCTAAAAGACCTCATACCAATAGAAATATCTTTCTCTTATAAATCCATAATTTTTCCCATGTGTTTTCATTATGAGACTATGTTTGCAATCTTGCAATCCAACATGGCTAATTGTTTATTGGATGGATGGACCACCCATGGTCAAACAATTTTCATTCGAGTTTCCTAGTACTCACCGGGGATAATCAACCTCTATTCCAATAATGTTTATGTAGGGATCTATTGTGAAAAATAATAACATGCATGGTGGAAAAACAGTTTCCTCCAGAAATCCATGCGAATGCAGTATACACGTTATTCTACTCTATCAAGATAGAATAGTTACCTTTGTTGCATGAACAGTACAATCCCGGCAGCAACTTTGATTCGTCGAATCTTAGCGCGATTAGAGTGGTCGCGCCTCTTCGATATCCACACGAACACATCCTTCGTTCGTCGTACAAACTCAGCCTTTCAGAGAAGAACGACCTTCGTGGTGCTAGCCACTTGGAGGTTCGGCCCAGAGAAGAAGAAGAGGAAGAAAACACTAAATCTCCTCCACGAAAAAGCATTGCAAGGTTTTATATTCATCCAATGAATGCCAATGTTTTTTGCCTTTTGGTCTTTCTTCTATTAACGATAAATTAATCTCCATAATCTTTCTTCTATTAATGATGAATTAATCTCCATTAAGCTTCTTAATGGGTTGGATTTTAATATATCAGATTAACCATTAACCCAATAAGCCAATGAGTCTAACTCATTAATCCAATGAGTCTAATTTGAATTCATTTGAGTCTATCTCAATGAGTCTAATTTGGATTAAATTTAATCTCCGAAATAACATATTCTTTGTGGGTGATCCAATAGGTTCTCATAACGTTAACAATGTATCTAAAGTCATTTTAGATACATAAGCAATGAGTGATATCTAGCAATACATCATTGTTATCCAAGTGATGAGAATATCGAGATCAGACCTCACCTTTCTTGTCTATTATTTTGTATGACTTGGTTCTTCTATCATTGATATCTAGACTGATCAATAAGGCATATACCATGTCATCCTCTTATTAATCTTTGTGTTTCTTGATCTCCAAGTAGACTCACTTAACCAAATGAGCTCAATATCTCATATTGACTAATTTGAGCATAGTCTTACCTAATCAAGGGGCCCATAAATATCACTTCATTCATATGGAAGGAATAGATCTTATCTACATCATTCACATCCCTCCACATAACTTATTGCATACCTAGTAATCGACTTTATAGTCCACCTTGTTACATGTGACGTTTGCCGATACCAAAGTACACAACTCCTTATGTAGGGAACCGTAGTGCCTTCAGGTCTAAGGACTATTCACACTAATAGTTATTATGAGGATGTTTATGATACTCATATAACGATCCATGCAATATTCTCACGGCGG
>JBAMIB010072941.1:0-14964 GCA_037177415.1 Kaempferia rotunda
TATATATAATTCAATCGGGTATTTAGGTCGGATATATCGATAGTCCCTTCATACCCTCCATTCGGGTTGGATATTGGATCCTTCGTTGGGTTCGGAGGGAATTGCCATCCCTACCAACATACCATACTGAAAGGAGAAGATGTTTGCATCACAGCTACTTATTTACAAATAGGTAAAAATCACATGTTTTTGAGCTAGTTCCACAACTTTCATCATCAAGAGGGAATTTGTGAGGCT
Organism: Kaempferia rotunda; assembly: GCA_037177415.1. NCBI lineage: Eukaryota > Viridiplantae > Streptophyta > Magnoliopsida > Zingiberales > Zingiberaceae > Kaempferia > Kaempferia rotunda. The sequence continues at coordinate 238 of JBAMIB010072941.1, forward strand.
TTTCAGTCCATTTCCTTTTGTCAAGTATTAGGAACCTCAAACATGAACCGAATTCCAATTATTTTTGTAGATTCTGATTTTGTTTTTGTTAATTGATTTATTGGTTAAAGAGAATGATGTTGCTGAAACCTTATATCTTTGCTTGATTTCGCATAATCTTAGGGATTGAATTAGACAGGACATCTTGATGCTTTGAATTTAAACCACATCTTCAATATTTGCTGTTAGTATCTTTGTGGTGTTCCAAATGGTGGAAACCACCATTTTATAAAGTCTGAAATTTACTACAGGTGGAAGGCGAACAATTGGAAGTAGTTGGCTCTCTGTAAGTCAAGGAATTGCTGAGGACACTTCTGATTTGGTATCTGGTTTTGCAACTATTGCTGATGAATCCATTGACTACCCAAATGAGTATTGGGATTCTGATGAATATGAAGAAGATGATGATGTTGGCTATACGAGACAGCCAATCGAAGATGAAACTTGGTTTCTAGCACATGAAATTGACTATCCAAGCGACAATGAGAAAGGAATGGGTAATCATCAGGACCAGGCACCTAGAAAGGATGAAGATGATGATCATTCTTTTGCGGAGGATGATTCATACTTGTCCGGTGAACAATATTTTGAGACTAAAAATGTTGAACAAGTTGCTATTATGAAAGGACCAATGGGTCATAAGATGCTAGGAGTATATGGTGGAGCAGATGAGAATGATTTAATAGCTCACTATGATGGGCAATTAATGGATGCTGAAGAACTAAGTTTGATGCATTCAGAACCTGTTTGGAAAGGTTTTGTCACACAAAATAATGAACTAATGATGTTAGAGAATGACAAATTCCCTAATGAGGTTAGCCAAAGCCGTCGGGATAGTTCACATATAGAAGATGACCATCATGGTTCAGTTAGATCAATCGGTGTGGGCATTAATAGCGATGCTGCTGATGTAGGCAGTGAAGTTCGTGATAGCTTGGTTGGGGAAAGTAGTGAAGGGGACCTAGAATTCTTTCCTCACCATGATGTCACTGCCAGAAGATGCCCTCAAGGTGATACAATCAATATAAATTTGAATAGGTCAAAGAAGGAAAAGATGAGGGGAAATAAACAGGATAATTACATTGTAGCATATGAAAAGGATATAAACTTGTCAGGAATGGGAGTTGATGGTGCTTTTTCCTTCCAGCCTCCTGTGAAATCTGGAAGTATGTTGGGGGCTGATTCTGGCAAAACATCATCTTTAGGCAAGTCAAGTGACGTGATCATTGATACAGTTGATGAAGATGCAAATGGTCGAGTTGCAGATGATATGCTTGCTACTTGGAGAAGAAAAAGCAGCGACTCTTCTCCTGTAAGGAGCTCCAGGGATGAGAGGACTTCTGGTGCTAGATCAAGGAATTCAAGTGCATCATCAGTGCCAGACTGTTGTTATGATGAAACAGGCAATATCAGAAAAAGGGGCTGTGATGCAAATGAGATAAGGGAAGAGGATCCTGGAGAAGCAGTAGAAGATGAAGAAGTAGCTGCATTGCAGGAGCAACTAAAACAAATAAAAGCTCAGGAGGATGAATTTGAAATATTCTATCTCAAAATAGTCCATAGGAAAAACAGGTAAGATACATTGGAGGAACAGGTATCATCAAATTATTATTGCAGTATTCTGTGTGAAGTCTAATATATTGCATGAACTTTGGTTTTCCTTTACAAATTAAAAAAAAAAAAACACTAACTGCTTAACTAAATACACGACTTTAGAATTTCTCACCCTTCCCAAAATTTGGGTTTGTTTTTGTTTTACTTTTCACTTTTCTGTTCTAACTTTGAATTTTTGTTTTCACTTAATGTCATTTATCAGAACTGGCTTTGAAGAAGACAAAAATTTTCATGTGGTTCTAAATTCTGTCATTGCTGGACGATATCATGTTACTGAATACTTGGGTTCTGCTGCATTTAGCAAAGCAATTCAGGCTCATGACTTGCACACTGGCATGGATGTCTGTGTTAAAATTATCAAGAATAACAAAGATTTCTTTGATCAAAGCCTTGATGAAATAAAGCTCCTGAAATTTGTGAACAAGAATGACCCTGCTGATAGATATCATATTCTACGTCTCTATGACTATTTCTATTATAGGGTGAGCTATACTTATATTTTGATAATTTATTTTTAATTATTATTTCTGAATTTTAGTTTCATTTGTTCTCATTCAGTTTCATGATATGACACACACACACAATAAATGATTAATAAAGTTCAAAACATGACTTGACAATGATGATTGAAAGAGTTCCTAGCTTATCAAGAAATGCTTGAATTCGTTGAAGAGAAACATGGCTCAGTAATGACTAGATATAGTTTTATCTTACCTGGGAATGTTTGAACTGTTTGAAGAGAAGTTTTCAGTTGACAATGTCATCATGTCCACTATTACCTGAAGAATTTTGTGGAAAGTTCAGAGAACTGAATATTCACTAGACCAACCCACTAATGAGGCTACGACATGCCTCATTTTGTTATAAAGCTGGGAAGGTTAGGAGACCCAGTAGTTGTGATGATAATGCATCTCAAAGACAATATGTCATATGTCAATTTTATTGAATAACTATCTCAAATGACAAATGGCATGTTCTGATTAGCATAGATGGCATCACGGCTTGTCAAGCCTTTGAAGAAGCCCAGCATGCACTTTAAGCTAGGTTCACTTCTTATAGCAACCTTATGAGAACCCAACTTGAAAATATTACCTCATCTTCTGAAGTTAAGAGACATCCCAACTTGGAATTTGAATCTTGGATTAGGCCTACCACCTCTAGATGTCCTTGGAAAAAGACAAAAGATCACTTGTCGTCAACCTACACATTAGCCAAGTCTTGAATAATTCCTTCACTAACTCATCTCAAAGCTCATCCTCTAATTTGCCATCCCACCCTGCAAGGTTATTTTAACCTGAATAACGTGCTAGACATGCGTCTGAACTGACAGGTCCATATATGTGTTACAGCCTGACCAGATCATTAAGTATTTAATTGGCAGTATATCTAGGTATCATAAGGATTTTTAGAATTTGCTTCATCTTTAGAGCCTTTATGCTATCAATTTGCTCCATCAATGGGATTCCATGTTTTCTGATGATCATCCAGCTGATTTATTCTTCATGGAGTTTCCATGAGATCCGTGTAAGTATTTGCTTGTTTGGTATCTTGTTAAGTTCTTTCATACTTCTTTTAATCTGACATCTCATCCATCAACAACATTCCATTTTGCTGGATGGTCATCTAGATGATTTATTCTCCTTGGAGTTTCTCTGAGATTCAATTAAGTATTTGCTTGTTTACTATCCTGTTAAGTTCTTTCATGCTTCTTGTTAGCTGATATCTTGATTACAATCGATTAGGATGCAGCCTTGTTGTAACCACTTACTCAGTACCTCTACATAAGATGGTAAAGTTGGTACTCAAATATCAATATAATAAACTTACGATCATAGATTCTGATTTATTCTGTTGCTAGTTTGCATATGATTTGTCTGTTGACTGCAAAATCCTTAGGGTTCATATCTTTTATGTATAATCAAACTTGCTTGTCTTGATTTCTTATATATATATATAGTTGAAGAAGTTGTCATTTTTGCTCAATTTTCAAAACATTAATATCTTGTGAGATGTATCCAAGTCAACCATTACAGATGTGATTGCCCCAATTGGATTAGTATTAGTAAAGATTGATCCAATCCTTTGTGAGAAATTGAGCATGTCATGAAGATTAACTTGAGAATTTTACTAAATCTTTAGACTGGATAAATTAGATAGAAATAAGTTTGATTTAACTAGAAAATTGATAATATTTATTGAAATTCAGTGAAACTATGAGTCAAAATAGATGATTGATTGAAATTTGATCGAAATCAGGCTTGCTATACATTTTTCACAAAATTGTACTAGTTCAACTGGTTAATCAACAAAGCCAAATATATATAAAAAAAAAGGCAACTCGGAGTACGAAGCTCTCGACAATATAGGTCTTGGGGAAGGATTAGACCATATTGGGTCAATTATACGTAATACTACCTTGCATTTTTGCGACTCGAGATCTCAAAGTCACATGATATTAATTTTATCGTTACTCCAAAACTCCCCTTCTACAAAATCGAATATCAAATGGGCAAAAATCAAATGGGTGCCCTTAATTATTAAAATCATCAAAAGGGCGCACCTTTTTTTTTTTTTTTAAAGAAGTCAAAACAACACCCTCTCATATTTCTCATCTTGAAAATACCCTTTATCTTAGTGCTATTGTAGTAGCTACGATATAGCTATTACAACATGTAGTAGCGAAAAATTGTTACAACATGTAAAAATAAACCAATTCAACTTGGTTAAAAAAATATACACGACACGTAGCTATGTTTTCGTAATACTCAAGATGCTTACACAACTTTCATATTTACTAAAACATGTAGATGTTTTCCATTATACTCCTCCTTTATTAATAGTCAATTGTCCATAACATATCAGCTGACTACTAAATGTTCTGCCCATTATGTACTAAACTTTCTAATGAGCTTATGACAAAATATCTCAAAGCTCTACCAATTACAAAAATTCACTCTCTTTATTTAGGCTATGAGATCCATATCCGAGAGGACATGGATACACTCAAGATGATGTAAGGAGTGCAATGAACTTAATGAGGTGATTCTGATGTTCCTAATGTCATCAACGAGTTTTGACTAAAGTTCACTTTATGACCCTACAATGTCTAAAATTTTAAAATCTTGGCATGATTTGAACTAGAAGAGTCCTAGGATCCCTTTGGTGGTGTTGGTGAGTAAATATGACAGGTGTAAATCTTTAATGAGTCGGTGCTAAATTGTTTAAGGTTGTGAAGATTTCAAAAATCCATCTCTCGATCTAGGATGTGGAATCTAGGTCTGAGGGCATGATTACACTCACGTAAAGAGTGCAATGAACTTGGTTTGAAATGTTTCTTAGGTGCGCAAGATCATCAGTGAGTTTTAGCCAAAACTCATTGATGACCCTACAATATCCAACATTTTAAAACTTACATGGTCTGAACCAAGGGAGTACTAGGAACCATTTGGTGGTGTTAGTGAGAAGTATGATAGACCTAGGCCCTTTATAGGCTTGTGCCAAATTGTTTAAAGGTTGTGGAGAATTCAAAAACTCATATCTCTAAATCTAGGCTGTGAAATCTAGGTTTAAGGGCATGATTACAGTTAGGAGGCTCTTAGGAATGTAATGGTCTTGGTTTGAAGTGATTCTAAGGTTCTTAAGGCCATTAGTGAGTGTTTGGCAAAAAGTTGCTAATCAAAATTTGATATGGTCTGAACCCAGGGAGTCCTAGGAACCTTTAGTGTTGTTGGTGAGTAATATGACAAGCCTAGGTCTTTTAATGAGCTTGTATAAATTGTCTTAAGATTGTGAAGATTTTAAAAACCCATACTTCTCAATTTAAGTTGTGGAATCTAAGTTCGAGGGCATGGTTATACTCAGGAGACTCCAAAAAGTGTAATAGTCATGATTTTAAGTGATTCTGAGGTTCCTAAGGCCATCAGTGTGTTTTTGATCAAAACTTGGCATTACACTATCTAGAATTTTAAAATCTTGACATGGTCTAAACCAAGGGAGTGCCCTAGGAATCTTTTATGAATCCTTTGGTGGTGTTGATGCGTAAATATGACAAGGCTAGGCCCTTTAATGATATTGTGCCAAATTATCTCAAGGTTGTGAAGATTTCAAAAATTCACAACTCTTAATCTAGGCTATGGAATCCAGGTATGGGCATGGGTATACACACAGGAGTGTAATGATCCTCGTTTGAAGTGATTTTGAGGTTCCCAAGGTTATCAACTAGTTTGGGCCAAAACTCATTGATAACTCTACAATGTCTAGAATTTCAATATTTTGACATGGTTTGAACCGGGGGAGTCCTAGGAACCCTTTGGCGGTGTTGATGAGCAAATATGACAAGCCTAGGCCCTTTAATCAGCTTGCAACAAATTGTCTTAATTTTGTAAAGATTTTAAAAATTCATTGTTCTTAGTCTAGGTAGTGAAATCCAAGTTTGAGGGCATGGCTACACTCAGGAGGCTCCTAGGAGTGTAATAGAAAACTTGTTGATGACCTTACGAACTCCATAATCACTTCAAAATAAGTTTATTGCACTTCTTACATCATCGTGAGGGTAACCATGCCTTCATATCCTAAATAAAGAGCCGTGAGTTTTTAAAATTGGCATAACTTTGAGATGTTTTATCACGAGCTTATTAGAAAGTTTAGCATATAATGGGTAAAGAGTTTAACAATCTATTATGAGTTATATTAATAAAGGAGGAGTATAATGGGAAACAACTACATGTTTTGGTAAATATGAAAGTTGGGTACATATTTTGGTATTACGGAAACCTAACTACGCGGTTCAGTACATTATTGAAAAATATATACATAGAGTATTTTTTTTATATAAAAAATAATTTCCCTGTTTATCAAGATTGATTAAATTTAATCTAAATCGCTTCAACATCTTCAAATGAATGTAAACATTGTAACAATAAATTAATGGTTTCTACAACACTAAAGCAACCATTAATTGGTTATACTGGTGTAGCAGCCATACAACAATATTATGGTAATTTAACTTTGTATGATTTTGACCAAGTCAATTTTTTTATATAAAAATATTTATGTATAAATTTTTTAATCGTGTAAAATTATTTTTTTCTTCATGTTGTAGTTGCTACGGACTAGTTGCTGCAACAATATTAGAAAAAGAGTATTTTCAATATAAGAAATGTGGTACAACAACATTGGGAAAAGAGTATTTTCAATATAAGAAATATGGTGGGGCGTCCATTTGGATTTTTTTTTTTGGGTAAAAGGGGTGCCCTTTTGACAATTCTGATAATTAGGGGTACCCTTCCAATCCAATCTCATTTGATCAATGAAAAAGTTTCCAATTGTTGTGCATCAATTCTGTTGGAGAAACTAAGATCTGATTGAGTCACTAGAGTATCCATTGTTTTTAAATACACTAGAATTATGAAAATTCATTATTGATTTTAACTATCCTAAATTAAATCCTAGTTAATTCGTATGAGGAGAATATAAAGTCTCTTTCACTTTCTTAAATATAATCTTGAACCACTTAACCTAACTACAGCTTATCATCTTACTATAAGCTTGAGGACCTCTCATTCAACTTTGTTGTCCCATGCGATTTGCTCTCACTTGACATGATTTGGTACTGTTAGACACAATATATGTTATTGTGAATATAATAATTTGTTATCTGCCATTAATCTAATTTGATTAATTCTGTTATTTAATTATAGTGTATCATTAGTACTTGATATTTAACAATGGCTAGGTTGTCGCTTGTATGTGATGGGCCTTCCATTCAAGTACCTCGTCATGCAATTAAGGTAGCAACTGGGAATATAACAATACTTTTGAGGAAGTGACTAAAATTAGTAGAAGTTATGGTTAGAAGAAAAACAAACATAATATGCACTTGAATTTACCACCCTCTATATCCGTGGGGCCACTCCAGGGGCCGCTGATGCGGTGGTTCTCTTCCTAAGAACATGTCATGATACGTAGAATGAAATTCTCTCTTACTTTTTTTCATTGTGCACAATAATGAGTATATATACATTGAACATTAATTATGTATCAAAAACAAAAAAATGGAAAAGAATAAATTATAATATTTTATTCCTAAATTGGATCCTCATATCAAGGGTTTTCCATGATCAACTATCTTAAAATAGATGTCAACTTTCCAACACTCCTCCCAAGTTGGTGAATAACTATTATCCATTTCCAACTTGGATATAATCGTTGAGAAGTCATATCCATTAAGTCCTTTTGTAAACATATCAAGTTGCTCTTTTATAGGCACATAGGGAGTACAAATCAACTTGTTGTCTAACTTCTCCTTTATAAAGTGTATATCAATCTTGATGTGCTTTGTCATGTTGTACTGAATTATGAGCAATTTATTGTCACAATATACTCTCATAGGTTCCTCTCACTTTATCTCGAGATTTTAAAGGATAATCTTCAACCACACTAGTTCACACACCTTGAGCCATTGCCCTGCACTAGATCGAGCTAGCACATTTTGTTTCTTGCTCCTTCACTTGACTTGATTACCACCTAGGAAGGTTCACTAAGGTGTTGTAGAACATCTGTATCTTGCATGGTCTACATTAATGTAAGGTTCAAGAATCAACCCCTCAACTTTCTTGAATAAAATTTCTTTTCCTAGATTAGCTTTCGTAGTTTGTAGATGAACTTTTTTAGGATTATGCATTAAATGACTTATTACACTGACATCATAGGCAATGTCTCACCGAGTGTGTGCCAAATATATTAGCTTATCAATCAATTTCTGGAACCCTTACTTGTCTACTGCCCTATTATCATTGGGATAATCGGAGTTGAGGTAAGTTTACATGCTAATTTATTAGTTTCCTTCAAGAGGTTAATCACACACTTTTGTTGGGAAATGAAGATACTTTGCCGAGACTAAGCTACTTCTATCCCAAGGAAGTATTTCAAGCTCCCCAAGTCTTTGATCTTATATTCCTTTGTCAAACAATTTTTCAAGGCTTCCTTTTTTTTTCATCGTTCTTAGTAATAATTATATCATCAATATACACTAGAAGAGCAGAACTTGCCTTGAAGCCATGTGCTTGATGAATAATGTATGATCCCCTTGACTTTGTTTATACTCATTATTGAGCATCACCTTTGTAAATCTGCCAAATCTTGGTGATTGCTTGAGTCCATATAATGCCATGAAGGCAGACATTTATTGCATCAAATTGCTGTAAATCCCAATTGAAATTTGCGACCAAGGACAATAGAAGCCTCACTGCATTCATCTTAGCCACATATGCAAATGTTTCTTGATAGTCCACTCCATAGGTTTGTGTGTGTAGTCCTACTTAGCAACCGATCTCACCTTGTATCTCTCTAGTGACCATTTGATTTGTACTTCACAATAAACGCCCATTTGCATCCCACTGCTCCTTCATTTTGTGACAGTTCCATGATTTTCCATGTTTGGTTCTTCTCAAGTGCCTCCATCTCTATTCTCATAGTTTCTCTCTACTTCTCATCAAATAAAGCCTCAAATAACGTATTAGGAATTGGGATGATGTTTAAATTTGCTAAGTAACTTATGTGAGATGAAGAAAATTGTGAAAATACATGATTTGGTCAATGGATGTCTTGGATATTTAGTGCACTCTCTTATCCCTTTTCTTAGGGTAATAGGTAAATTATAATAGATGAAGTAGGAGAGGAAATTGGGTTTGTGCATACCTCATTTTCTGGTGTAGAAGTTGGGTTTTGGACTTGCGTAGGATCAGGTTCTTGTAGGGATGGCTATTACGAAGACAATCTGGAGTGAGATGAGTAAGGCTCTGAGATGGGTAAGGAAGAGTAGATCTTCTACCTCATTTTCCTCAATCGAGCCAAACTCCCCCTTTGATAAGGTTGAGAAAAAAATGATTCTCTTTCCTCAAAAGTGACATCATACTCAGCTTGGGATGTAGATCCGAATCCTCCGTCTCCTCTGTTTGTGTTAGATAACTCTGGGGTTTCATAAATGTCCGGGAAAATAATTCTTTTAAAAATTATATGGGCTATAAGTTCCCCTTGGCGAATGAGAACTGCTGCATCGGAATGATTGAAGATCATGATGCTAATTTCACCTCTATAATCGCAGTCAATTACTCCTGCGCCTATATCTACCCATAAGTTCCCCATGGAATTTCCATTGCTAGCCCTGTTGGGAGTAAGCCTCTGCCCCTGGGTGCGATGGTGCAATCTTTGCATGCTGTTGAATCATAACCTGCAGCACCAGATGATTTTTGTTGAGGAATAATGGAATAAGGGGAAAGTTTTGATACCAAGACATGGATCTCCTTCGTCAGTAGTGTAGATTAGTCCATCATCTTCTTTTGTTATGTTAATATGGCAGTAGTTTGTGCCATATTCATTAAGGTCGCTCTCAAGAAGGACCGCGAGAGTGTGTGACCTTAATGTTTCTTCATCAGATTCCACCTCTTCGTCACTGGCTTTATAATGTGGTGGCCTTGAAGTTTGTGCCGCAACATAATGCCTAAAATTTAGGGATATCCGACCGTCCATTAGGTTCCTGCTATTTACCTCAGAAGGTTGCATTGGAATGCTTACTTGAGTAGGTCTTATGACCCAATTTAATCCTTGTAAGTTCTCGGTGGAATAATTTCTTGCCGGTAGGGCATGTACGCCATGGCTTGTGAGGTAATCAACCACGCCTTGTACTTCGTAAGCGAAGCCGACGTTGGGTGTGTTGGAGAGTCGCCCACAACTATTCCCTTTGTTACAAGGAGATTTGCTTCACCATTATGCCACTGTTCGTATCCTCTGGTGATAATAGAGATTTGGATATTTCTATAAAAATCACTAATAGTGAACATAATTTTAGGAATAACATAAATCATTTGACGTCCCTGTGTACACTATCAGAGCCATGGTGCTTTCTCTTTGTCTATTCAGCGTTTGGATGCGTACCTGAAGGACGCCTATATGGATGTACTGCATACGACTTCTATGGAGCTGATTAAAGCTTTCTTCTTGAATAAAGCTTTTGTCAGCTTGGTTTCCTTCTGCTACAAGAAGTGCTTCTTCGGATCTGTGAATATAGACTCTGTGGTTAACGTCCTCTTCGCGTACCTCTGCTGGTACTATAGAGGCTCGTTCTTGCATGGAGAGTTGTAGTTGTGCTTGGGGATCAATTTGCTGCTCCAAAGTATACATAGGAGCAGATCTCCCAGAAAAACGCCTGCCAATTCTTCTGGTGGCTTCTCTGGCGTTGTAGATTCTCCATTGATTTTTTTTATAATCTCTAATTTGATCTTCGAAGAGAGGGGTCGAAGTAGTTGGCTGCTCAGTCATAGTTCTAGTTGCCATTACTTCAATTTGTCTTGCTCTGCTTTAAGAATTTTATACGGGTCTTTGAATACCCACAAGATGCCCTCTCCTTCCTTTTGCTTCTCGGTTGGTGGTCCGAGAGTTAATCCCTGCAGTTTTTCTATTAAAGAATCAGGGATAGTTTTAGGAGTGATACCTCCTTTTGTTTGCTCAATAATCGTCTTTAGATCAGCTTGAATGTCTCGTAGACTCTCAGCTATTTGCACTGGAAGATGGAGCTGAGTGTTATTCTGCTTGATGATAGCAGAGTTTCCTGATGTTGGTCCTTGGAAACTAGTTGGTCATGCAAAGCCAACTGCTGGAGACTCTAGCTGCTCAGTTGCTTTTACTGCTTCTTTGTAGGCTTGAGTGGTTCTTGTGAGTATATAATTGCTCATGAAGAGGTCCACTTCTCCAGTTTTTGGAGCAAGCTTACCACTCGCCCAATCTTCTTGTTAAGTTCTTCAGTAAGCCTCAAAGCGTCTTTTTCAACCAATTTTGGGTGTGCTGCTATTTCTGCAACGAGCTTGCGTACTTCCTGCTTTGTTAAAGACCTGTTTTATGTATACACAATCGTTAGGTTCCTTAAAACAGTTTTAAGCCTTTTAACTTCACCTTCTAGGCCGTGACGCTTCTCAAGGTTCTGTTTGAAGTATTTTAAGTGGACTCTAGAGGATAAGCAAATGCGATCGTAAATGACTGCAAGGTTATTAGCTAATTAGCTGTTTGAAACTTTGATGGTTGAAGCTAGATCAAGGCAATCAAGGTTGGGGGTTTGGGAATGGTCATATCATTCTTGAATCACCTCCTCCCAAGTTTCAGACATAAACTAAGTGATAAACAGGTTAATTCCTTACCAGGTTTGCTCACATAAGTGTGCCCTCGGTTTTTAGGCCTCTTGCTTGTCTCCTCCGAGTTAGGACTTATTCTTTTGTAGACCTAGTTTGCATAATGCCAACAGTTTATCCTTAGTGAATGGCAGATCCTTCAGTTGTCACTAGTTCCAGCATAATGTGTCTCTGACTCTCCTCAGCCCGAATCAATGCAATAAACTCATTCAGTGATGGGACATCTTCTTTGCCAAGAATTTGAATCCAGGCTTATCAAATTCTGCATTTAGGCTAACAAAAAAATCACACACCGATCTTTCTCAATAAATTTCTTTAAGATCACACTACATCCTTAGGGCACTTTGTCACAAGGGCCCGATAATGATCGAGTTCTTGCCATTGATTTTGCAACATATTTGCATATTCAGTTACTTGTTACCATTTTGTTGCTTTGTTTCACAACGATAGTCATTACTTTGACTTCACATACACTGACAACATTTTTGGCCTTTTGAGAATATTTGGTGAAGGGTGTCCCTGATATCTTTTGCAGAGGTGAGAAACATACATGTACCATTAATTTATTTATGATTCCATTGAACTCCATAACCAAGACATAATCATGGAGTCCCTCTTCATCCCAAGCATCAGAATCCAGATCTTGTTTTGGTCGTGTGTCGAAAAGATGTTGAATTTTCCCTTTGCATTTAGGTAGGTATGGACTAACTGAGACCATTCAAGTAGTTTTGTTCATTGAGTCTGTAAGAGTGGTGGATATTATGCAGTTCTTATCGCTCCATCAGATTGAGGAGGGTTGGTTGTTTCTGCAATCTTTGACATCTCAAAATATGAAAAAAATACTAGCTATGAAGGTCAACACAACAGGAAGAAAAAGAAAAAGGATATTGACAATTAAGGTCAATAATAAATGGGCAATGAAAGCCGAGAAAGAGTGGACAAAATCTTGGCCATGAAGATTGAAAAAAGAAAATCTCAGAGGCACAAAATCCTAGATCTCTGATTCTAAATTCTCTCTTTTTTCATTATGCACAATAATGAGTATATATACATTGTAGATTGATTATGGATAGAAACCAAAAAGATATAAAAGAATAAATTAAAATATTTTATTTCTAAACTAGATTCCCGTGTTGAGGGATTTTCATGATCAACTATGCTAAAATAGTTGTCAACTTTCCAACAAAACAAAATGTGCATTAAAAGAAACGGCTAGAGAAGAAGGTAATATATGTTTTAAAATCTAATATAATAGATTAGTTATAATAAAAATGAAGAAGCTGGTAAAGTTAAGAGCTATGGAGATAGAATCATTGTGCTGAACGTGATTTTTGGAAATGAGATATCAAACCCTGCAAGTGCTTGTGCACCTCAAGAAGGATTGAATGATCAAATCATTAGGAATTTTTGAAAAGCCTAGATGGAACTGTATAAGATATGCCTATACTGAAATACTTATATTTGCGTGTCATTTAAGTGGCCATGTAGGGAGTCTCTAGGAATATAAAGGTATACATGGAGGTTTTGTGTGGGGAAAGAAACAAGGGAGTACTTTGATTTTGGATTTGACTATTGTTCCGGCGAGGATTAACGTGGAGGGCCGGAGTCAGAGAAACAACCGAAGGCGATGAGGTGGACACTGACGACAAGGAAAACAGGGGGCATGCGAGATTAACACGAACGTTAGAAGGAACCCACCAGAAGAATTCCAGCGGAAACCCCTCCGATGCTCAAATCAGGAAGAGAGAGAGAGAATAGTTGCAAGAACTTAGATAAACTTTACCTGGGGTTCTCTCCCTTTTTATAGAAGCGACGGGTGTCCTTTTTCCATGATTAAGGCTGACTTGGCAATCGTTTCGCTATTTAAGACCCTGTCAATAAGGGAAAAGAATCAATAGATATTTCATTGATTGTCTTTTCAATTATTTATTACCAAATAATCGGTTAATAAATATTTTCCCTAATAATAGGATCTCTCCCCATTTTTAGCATTAGTTATTATCGGAATTCCCGGGAGAGAAGCTTGCCAGCCTTTTATAAGAGAACTCACATTCATAATCGAGGGTAGAGCTGTCGGACGGGCCAACTCATAGCGGGGCGGGTCAGCCCATGGTGGGCCGGCCATTTATCGGGCGGGGCGGGCTGACCCAACATCTTGGCGGGTTGGGAAATCCCCAACCTAACCCAATTTATGGCGGGTTGTGGGTTAGGCGGGCCAACCCGCGGCCCCATCAATAATTAAAAAAATAATTAAAAAAAGTTGTATATCTTCAACATTTTTACTTCGGAAAAGTTTCATCAATAAATGTATCTAAAAATAATTATTTTAAATGTAAATGGACACAAATAAGTATTACTATTGAATGAAAAGTAATATTTTTAGTTCAAAATAATAATAAAGAAAGATAATAAATTGACATAAAATTTGACTTACATAGGTTTCTCAATCCGCGGGTTAACCCAATCCCGTCGCGGGCCGACCCGCGCGGATCACGGGCCTAGGCGGGTCAACCCATGACGGGATTGGGTTGATAAAATTTTATCAACCCAACCCTCTTAAATTGTTTGGCGGGGCGGGCCAACCAGACGGGCCCAACCCAAATTGACAGCTCAATTCGAGGGGTTTCCTAATAGTATTTGCTCGAGGTTACCTTGGAACTTATTATGCCAGAGGTGACCTCGGAACTTACTATGTCCGAGGTAACCTCGGGACTTATTGTGTCTGAGATACCTCGGGACTTATAGTGCACGAGGCTACTCGGGACTTATAGCGCCCGAGGTGGACTCGAGACTTATAGCGCCCGAGGCGTACTCGAGACTTATAGCGCCTGAGGCGTACTCGGGACTGATAGCGCCCGAGGCGGACTCGGGACTGATAGCGCCCAAGGCGGAC
>JBAMIB010073557.1:0-14949 GCA_037177415.1 Kaempferia rotunda
ATAACAACACTCACTTCAAGCGTCCATCGACGGTAAAATAAAAGAAGATAAATTAGGTACTAAGTGACCCTCTGAGTGGGAGGGTCGTCCCCTCGAGGCGGTGCGATGGTTAAGACATGAGAGGTTGCCACATGAGGTATAGAGGTCGAAACTCGGCAAGTCTGAGCATATACGTCCCCCATGTCTTAACCATTTGCACTAATGGTTAGTAGTCACCAGTGATTTACCTCCTTCGTGTTGGCCTGGGGACGGGTTAGAGGAGGCGCTGGGGGCGAGCGAATCGCCTTTTGCCACATCTAGTAGCCAACAATGTGAAATTAGGGATGACAATTTCACCCGAAATCGATGGAGAATCCGATATCCGACCCGAATGGAGGAGGGTATGGAGGGACTATCAATATCTGATATCTAACCCGAATACCAGATTAGATATATTAGAAAAAATGTCCTTTTTTAAAAATATACTAACTATTTTTGTTAATATTAGGAGGATATATATATATATATAAAATATGATAATTTAAATATATTTTTGTTGAAAAATAATAGTTAGATAGAAGGAAGAAAAAATATAAGTATAGAAGATATCTGATCATTTAATATGTATGAATATACCTATCAGATATCCTATATATTGTGGGTATAAGGACGAAGGATATAAAATCCGATCTGAATTCGATCCATTACCATTCCTATGTGAAATTGCGACCACGAGCTCATGGTATGACCATGAATTACGATTGTAATAGCCCTAAACTCATTTATCATTCTTTCCTTTTCTTTCTTCTATTTCATCGCATTCCTTTTTTTTTCTTCCTCCATCTCGTAGCCAACATCATTGATTCGACTACACTGTTAGAGCTGTTATTACCGAAACACACGCTTACAAGACGGATAAAGCCTAGGAGAAGTTATAGATTCCTAATTATTTCATTTTGATATTTTATTTAATACTTTTGGAATTATATATGTGTTTTAGAATCATATTTGAAGGCAGCAGAAAATAATTAAAAAGAAATATAAAGTAAGGAAAGGGATAGAAATAAAATTATATAATTATCAAGTTATAATAAGAATATTGGAAATATAATTTTAATTAAACATCATTAATGTAAGTATGGTCCAAATTCCTCATGTTTGGAAACCTACTATTTTTGGCATATTTTTAATAGAAAAAAAATTGATTGAGGAAATGTTTGGAAACAAAATAGAGAAATTACAGGGCTAAACTAAAAATGTTGCAAGGAAATATCGGTATTTGGAAAGAGGATTCTAATTTCTAATTTGTCTTTTTTTAAGAAATATGCCTAAATTGATGTAGTTTTGCGCGCTTAATTTTGAAAAAAAAAGAGCAAAAAGAGGAAAGTTTAAATAATAATACAGAAGCGATAAAAATAAAAGGAAAAGGAAAGAAAGAGAGAGAGAGAGAGGGCTTCGGCCAACACATCACATGGCGAATGGAAATGTCAGCATGATCGCCAAATCTTGGAGTCTCAGCAGGTTGGAGGGGGAAATCCTTTATAATTCCCGGTCGCCTTGAGCTCAAAAACCCTAAAAGAATCGAACAAATGGCGTGGCAAATTTGGAATCGGCTTCATTAGAAGGATACTTCGATCCTTTCTGACTCTCCTCCACATTGCTGAGATCCCCTACCTACCGATCTATTGTTCCGTTGATTTGAGTGTCGGAGGTATCCTTTCTTGTAAACTCTTCTCGAACTCTTCGTGAACTCGTTGCAGATTTGTTCTGTGAAACAGCATAGTGCAAAATTATTTGACTCTATTTTCCAGGATTCGACCATTCACTAGTAAAAAACCAGTTTTTTTTCCCTTTTGGTGTATAGTTAAGAAATCTTTATCGTCGGTGTTTAGGGAGGGATTTGTATTAGTTGTCTAGTTGAAATTATATGCTGAATTTTTGTGTGGATATTTTAACCGAAAATTGTTTCTGCGGTCGTTTTCATCTGTGACTATTGATTTGACTTGTTCTTTCTGCCTTTGTGATTCCTGTTACTGGCTTACATATCTTGACTTTGTTTTTCTGTATGGTCATAGTTTTCAGTTGTTTAAGAACTGGTGCATGTACATTTTATTTGACCTATAAAATTATTAAGAACTTATTTATGTGTTTATTTTTTTTATCTCTTTTTGTGCTCAGAAAATGACTGAGTCCTTAATGCTTGCTTAGTTGTCATGGAAATGCTCGTTAGGGCTAACATCTGATTCCAGAATAATTTATCTTCATTCTGGTCGTAACAGCCATAGGCCTCTACAAGTTCATTGATGAGTTTTGAAATACTATGCAAATGAGATTGTTGAAACTATGAAGATATTCTGTGTACATTAGTCCCATGTAGACAAGTATGTTGTTCCTTTAATTCTCTATGATAAG
This sequence comes from Kaempferia rotunda, assembly GCA_037177415.1. Lineage (NCBI taxonomy): Eukaryota > Viridiplantae > Streptophyta > Magnoliopsida > Zingiberales > Zingiberaceae > Kaempferia > Kaempferia rotunda. Next base: position 2,392 of record JBAMIB010073557.1, read on the forward strand.
AGGACGTCAGCTTTCTAAAATAACTAGTTATTTGGGATGGAATAGGCTCCACTTCAATTCAAGAACAATTTAATGCAATTCTCATGGATATAATTGTTTTTCGCCTTCTATAATGTTAATGATCTTTGATTTGGGATTGCTTTTTTTAATTCCTGCTAAAGTGGTGCATTAAGTTGATCAGTTCTGAATTGTGATTTGGTGAGGCAATTTGTGTTACTGAATGTCATGGATCTGATGACTATCCTCACCTATGGTTCATCTAACTATAGTCAATATCTATCTCAATTTTAATGTACCCTTTTTGATTGATTGTATATGATTTCCATTTGCTCCACAAAAGCTTTAGCTGATTACATGACGGGGAAATTTGTTTTTAACATCAGTAAAGTATCCTTGCAATGAATTTTATTTTCTAGATTATCAGTCATTTTTTTGTAGGTAAGTGCTGATATATGCTTTGAGCTTCATCTTTGACTGGGTTTATGAGTTGCTCTTGCTTAGTTAACTAATTTTGGTGCACGAATGGCGGAAACTTGTGTTGGTCCAAGTGAACTTCATTTGAAGAAGGAGCTTACTGCTCTCCAAAGGGCTCGGTTCTTACGTGACCCTGAAACATGTTCTTCTTGGAAGTCTCCTGTTAGCTCTAGATCATATATTTCTACTTCCAATTTAAACTCCAGAATTCAAATAGCAAGTGGTATAAATAGAAAAAACAGTAGAGGTTTTGAAGAAAAGAGCAACAAGGTTTATCTTTATAATTGGAAGCACCCGTCTGCTAAATGCATTGATGGTGGAGTAAAAGTTGAAGAAAATCAACTATCAGTTATGGAATCTTCAGAAGACAACTTAAGTAATCATCATATTTTGGATAATTTTGGTGATTCATATCCTGAATTTCCTGCAAGCATATATAAACTCCCAGGCACAGATTCAGAAACTCTAAACAATAGAATGGATATAACCTCAAGAAGTTCCAAAGCAAAAAAAGGCAGGGTTAATCATGCTGCAATCTCGACTTTACTAGATATTGGGATCTCAGGTGAGAAATCTGATGATACTGACAACTACAAGTCCAAAGATTTACAATTGAATCATGAGCTATCCCAAAGGAGTGATGGCCCATCACACTCTGCTTCGCCATTATTCAGTGATTCTGGTTATGGCACTTTGTCTTGTTCTTCTAAAATCTTTAGAATGATGCAAAGGCAAGGATCTTCATCATGTACTCCAGCGTCAACCAACTCCTACTGCAAATTTGGTGCTCAAAACTCTAGCATGGTTGATCCTTGTGATGGCACAGTTGCTTCTTTTGATGGGAATGAACTAGATCATCCAGATTTGCCTAATGATCAAGGGTGTGGCATGAGTTGCTACTGGTCAAAAAGAACTAAATACAGAGGAACTGGAGGCCTCAATTCTCCTTCACTGTCAGACACTTTAAAAAGAAAAGGCAGTAGCATTCTATATAGAAGCCATTCCTTGTATAATAAGAGATCTTCCAGTTATAGAAAGCCGAAGTCTACATCCAAATGTTCTCAAGGTTTACCTTTATTAACCAATAGTTGTGATGGTGGTAGTTCCTCCTTAGATACATCCAGTGATAAGTTGTCAACTAACATTGGGGAGCTTGATTTAGAGGCTGTAAGCCGATTAGATGGAAGGCGATGGTCTACCTGTAAAAGCCAAGATATGCCGGAACTGACCAGAGCCACCCGACTCGCAGAACCTGATTTGGTGATTGAAGAGAAGAGAAGCTTTAGTCATAGGTATGAGCCAAAATCCTTCGATGAAATTATAGGCCAAAACATTGTTGTTCAGTCGCTTAGCAATGCCATTTTAAGGGGGAGAAGAATAGCTCCTGCCTATCTGTTTCAGGGTCCTCGTGGAACAGGAAAAACTTCAGTCGCAAGAGTATTTACAGCAGCTTTGAATTGTTTGTCTAATGAAGAAAAGAAACCATGTTGGTTATGTTGGGAGTGCAGTGCCTTTTCCAGCAGAAACAGAACAACTATGCTTGAAGTGAATGCGACAAGTAAGAAGGGCCTAGATAAACTTAGACATTCGTTGAAAAATCTCACATTATCTATGCCAACCTCTCGATATAAGGTCTTCGTTATTGATGATTGCCACATCATTTCTCAAAAGATTTGGTCTTTGTTTATGAAGTATCTTGATGAACCAATACCTCGTGTAGTTTTCATATTTATCACAAGTGACCCAGCTAATTTGCCTCACTCTGCTATATCCAGATGTCAAAAGTACAATTTTTCAAAGGTCAAAGACGTTGACATAATCAGAAGATTGAGAAGCATCTCTGAACAAGAGCATCTTGATGTTGAATCAGATGCTATAGATTTAATTGCTTTGAATTCTGATGGTTCACCAAGAGATGCAGAATCAATGCTGGAGCAACTGAGCTTACTAGGAAAAAGAATAACAACTACACTTGTAAATGATCTTGTAAGTTTGCTTTTAGCTTATCTTTATTCTGCAATCTCCATAAACTAAGTGAAAATATCTTGTACTTATTTTGACAGTTGAAAATTTTCCTTGCTCTTTTACACTTGACACATTATAGATATCTTCAAACAAAACCTGGCGATGAGTGACAATTTGTTAATTTGCTTTTCACTGATCTGAATTTAGCATGATTTTTTTATTCCTTCCTATGAAGTTTATGGCTTATGAGTTTGGATGATGAGTTTAGTTGTTCAGCTTTCTGGATTCTACATTATTGTCAGAATTTCTACCTTGTATTCAATGACAACACATTATTCTTTTCCCTTAGCTGATTTCCTTTGGCAAAAATCTTTGAGGGAAACTATTAGGCATTCAACTCAAATCTCAAACAGAGCGTTAAGCATGTGGAACTCTACAGTTTGGTTACATCTATTGGAAAAATTAAGGAAATGAGGTGAATATATAATTTTATCAGTGTATTATTTTAATAGCATTTTCTCCAGGTCTTTTCTTAACTCTTTTATCTATATTTCTTACAAACTCAGTTGTTCTTGTGCTTGACATTAGTATAGATCAAGCAGGATTAGTCTGTACAAAGAGTATGTTCCTTTTACCTTCTAACCTTTTCTTATTCGAAAACTTGCAGGCTGGAGTTGTTTCTGATGACAAGTTACTCGATCTCCTGGAGTTAGCTATGTCATCAGACAATGCTGAAACTGTTAAAAGATCGAGAGAGTTGTTGGATTCTGGTGTCGATCCAATTGCTTTGATGTCCCAATTAGCTGGTCTTATAGTGGACATCATTGCTGGTACTTATGAGTTAACCAACTTGCAAATTCATGATACAGCTCTTGGGAAGCGCAGTTGTGAGTAAATCAATTCATCTTGATAGTATCAAGCTCAAGCTGATGATTTTCTTATACTATTTCCAATTATTGCTTCTGTTACCATTGAAGTGTATGACACGTCAGACAAATTATTCATTAAATTGCAATTTGTTAAGATCCTCATCTTCTTTTCCTTTTTCTTTTTTTTTGTAAGTGCTATGACATGCTAAGGTTTTAGGCTATTGAAGGTGATGCAACACTAAAATTAAGCAAAACTCACAATGAACTCTTGGTATCGAAATTGATGCTGCATGGGGATAAATATCTCACATAGAGAACCAATCTCACAGTGAGAAATCTTACAAAAAGGAAAAGTTTATTAAAATTGAAAATCCTTTATATAAGAGGGAGGGGGATATCACCTTTTTACAAAATGAAACAGACTAAACAAACTTGTAAAAACTTAAATCTAAAAATCTTATCTCGAATTTTAAATCATATCAGAATGCATGCCAGAAGTAACAGAAACATGCATAAATAGAAGGAGAAAAGATCACCCTTCTCCAACTACTAATATAACAAGCATGTAAAAGGTAAATATATTATTCTTCCAATATTTGATTGTGAATCCAATAGTGGAAAGTTCTATTTTGATTATTCTATGTAATCCTCTACCATAGGCCAATTAGATAATTAAAATTTTAAATCATGCAGTGTGCACTAAGTTATTTACTTATCTTGAAATAAAGTTGAATTTTTATTATGGGTGAATGTGGGTGGGTTTAGGCAAATCGAGTTGGTTCTCAACTGAAATTTGTTCTGTGTTTCAGATCAATAAAAATATCTTGAAAATTTTCCCAAACCTAGTATTGTATATTAGATCCAACTTGAGTTGGGTCGAGCCAGGTTAGTTATGGGATTTGAGGTGACCATCAAAGCAATTACTACTGTCAATAGAAAAGACTTGCTTAATGCAACAAAAATGAAATTCTAATATTATAAGTTAATCATCCCTAACTAGAGATATGGAAAGACCTACTTAATGCAATATAATTATAAATCCAAAAAAAAAACAATATTCTTACAATGTGATAATCTTCAATACTAAAACTGTAGGATTTTTTTTTTAATGGTAGTCTTTCATCGTGATACATACAAATTTGATGGTGTAACTTATTTCTGTTAATTAGGGATAGGGATGGCAAATTGGTTAATTATGTGTTTTTATTAAATATTGAATAAATTTTATAATTAATTAAACATGGGTTGGGTTGGGTTGGCTTAACTAGTATTTTGAGATAGATATGTATGTCCAACCCATGATCTAAACACAATACTTTTTGATCTGCGAACTGATCCGAAATCAAACAAATCCAAATTTTTGAATTAAATCTGATATTCAGTCTGTTTTTATCCATCAAATAATGATCTTATGCCATAAGAAAATAGAACAGAAAATCTTGATTCCATGATTTGATTTCTCAATGTTGGCTAATTGAAACTAATCTTTCTCTTTGCATTTTGAAATTCTTTTCCTCTTTTGTTCTATTCACTAAACTTTAGCTCAATTCTGGACTTTTTTGAAATAATCTTGATCAATTGGTTTCTGAATTTTGGTTCATTTGATTTACTCTTAGGGTTTTGAAAAACTGGGCATGAATTTCTAAGTTTTAAGATTTTGCAATCATATTTTCTTAACTAACTTCAATTGCTGAACTCTAGGGAAGGTCATGAAACTGATTAAATGAAATACTGCAATGGTTTTGTTCTATTCACTAAATTTTGTTCTCAAATTGGAAAATATGTTGTTGTTCACTAGCAATGGTTTTGTTTTGATCACACAAACAGTGAGATTGGTCTATATACATTTCATTAAACTGAGAATTGGCTAGCTTTCTTCCTTGAAACTCATCACGTTTAAAATGTTCAATTTATCAGATTTTCAAGGAAAGACTGTTCCTAATGGCAGCATCAATTGGTTTTATGTTTCGTCGGTATTGTGATTGTGCAAATTGTGTTTGCTTTTCCACCCAAGAAAGTTTTATTTCTGTTTGATAATCTATTTTGTCTCTTTATGTCTGAGAAATCTGTATAAGAGAATAAACTGCATTTCTGAATCAAGTAGAAGAAAATTTGTGCCAAAATTCTTAAATTTTGAGGACAACTGGAAAAGGGGAGGATAAGCCCCACCCTATCCATTCATGTGCAATAATAATTTTTGTCATCAATGTTTCTTTATTTTTATATTTTTCATGTTTACATGGAATTAATGGCATTGAGACTTGATTTTTATTACTTAACCTTCAAATCTGCAGTGACCGAAGCTGAGTTAGACAGATTAAAACAGGCTTTGAAAATTCTTTCAGATGCTGAAAAGCAACTACGACATTCTTGTGAGCGTTCAACTTGGTTCACAGCAGCTCTGCTTCAGCTTGGAGCTAGTCAGTATTTAGAAAACACTCAATCGTGTAACAACAGCAAACAAAGTACAAGATGCTCTGATGGTATGGTGTCTGGCATTGTCTATAACTCCAGATTCTGCAAGGACAGGTCTTGTTCTATTCATCATGATGGAATCAATCTACTTTTTTATTAGATTCTTCAAGCTCTATAAATATAGGATGAAACTGAAAAGTAGTTTCATTATCTTGGAACAGGAGATCCATTGATAATTCCTTAATTGATAATCTTCAAGCAAATAACCCAACAAGTGCGAAGGTATACACATGTGCAACCCTAGATGAGCTAGGTCTGATATGGAGGAGATGTATTGATCATTGCCATTCCAGGACATTGAGACAATTGCTACATGACCATGGAAGGCTAGTATCAATTACTGAAAATGAAGGTAGATCATTTTGACAAATTACAGTGGTCTGAAAATAAATTAGCAGACCTGGCAAAACACATTTTGTTCATTTTCTTATACACTTTTTAATGATCATGGTGTTCCATGCATTCCCATTTTGCACTATGATATGGCATTTAGCAATCTTGAGATTTGGTTTTAATGTTCTAATAATGTATGAGATTGGCTAACGTGTTACCTATGGTTAGTAATGTTATCATGTGCTAGTATTAGATAATATAGAGTATTGAAATGCAAAGTATTACAATGTATCAAAAGTGTGAAAATGGAAGCAAACACAAGTGATTCAATGTGTTTTGGGAACTACCCTTTCCTACTCTGCTAAATAAAAAATTCACTTTGCGGTGAATTTTAAAATTAGAAGGTAATTAACGACAAACAAGGCGAAGAAGTAGGGCAAGGCTAGGTAAGGGTGAACACCAATGAGGGAGCCCCCCAATAGGTAAGTCAAACACCAATGTCACGATGGCGAGGTGAGATGAGGTCAAGTCAGATCACGCATAACAAAAATTAAGGATTCGTCTAGTTCATTTTCTTATACACTTTCTAATATTAATTGTGTTACAAGGATTCCCATATTGCACTATATTATTATATTTAGCAATCTTGCGACTTTGTGTTAAATTTTCTAATAATGTATGATATATATGGCAAATAGGTCTCAGGATGGCTAGTACTGTTAGCTTGTGCTAATATTAGATAATATAGAGGATCAAAATGACAACCTGCTAGAGGGGGTCTGCTAGAGGGAACTGAGCTAAATTCTTGCAAATGCAAAACTTGTACAAATCATGATAATCTATCAATAGTGTGAAAATGGAAGCCAAGTAAACAAGAGTAAGAAACACAAACAAAAGAGATTTAATGTGTTTTTGGAACTACCCTTTCCTACTCAAGTATATCCATCTGATGTGACACCTCAAAACAATATCAACTAATTCACTCTCTTAAATGAGATAATAGAGCAAGCCTCTGCGAATTGAAAAGATGTCACTACAATTCTCTTTGTAACAATCCAAACACTAAGCTACTACCTCAATTGACCATAAACACCTCCTAATGCCTTCTCCCATGCCTTGGCCACTAGATCAATGGCTAGTAGTCACCCGTAATTTACCTTCTCCGTGTTAGTCCAGGGATGGATTGGCGGGGTGCTGGAGGCGAGTGAATCACCTTTTGGCACATAAGCACCTCCTAGGCTTATCTTCACCCTTGATCCTAGATACCTCTTAGATCTATCTGGTCAAGTCCTTGTTGTTGTTATATATCTACTAGCAAACGATACAAAATGCTAAAATCATTTTTATATACCCTCTAGAAATAATCACTCTCCCAAATATATACAAGAAATACAAGAAATAAAAACATTCTAACTCACCCTATACATAAACATCTAACCCTGATGAGAAGAGATATTACTTAGGAGACCTTTTGTAAAAAAAACAAAAAAGCCCGGTGCATGAAGTTCTTGCGAGTGCGGGGTTCCATGGAAGGATCGGACCACATTGGGCCTATTGTACACAGTCTTAAATTGCATTTTGCAAGTAACTAACATGTGAACTCGGATCACATTAGGAGACCTTTTGTAGTAACTAACATCTTGTATTCAACTTTTCAAATCCCTTGACAGTATTTGGCGCTATAGTGTAATGTAGGAGAACTGAGAGTATTTTTATGACCTTTGATGCCAAAAAACCACCAAAAACAACTTTAAGGCATGACCTCTGCGCTCAATTTTAGATTGTTTAGGTCGACTCAACTCAGGGGATTCTAACCATTGAACATGAATATGTTCAAATCATGATCAACCAATAAATATCTTAGGTTGCCTCAACTATCTTAGGTTGACCTAAGTTGAACATTTTGATCAACTCAAGGATTCTTCTCCAAGCTGACATCTTTCTTCAAGATTGAAGTTTCACATGACTCCACACTTGTTCCATTCTTTCTATCAATGAAGCTTTTCCAAGAATCCTATGGAGTTGATGACAGATAAGAGAAACATCTGAAATTCTAGGAATAAATTGTTACAACATATGGTCTTCTAGCTTAAATGTGCTGTCAAATATTAAAATATCATGATTTACACTGACTACCAAGGAAAAATGATTTCCTCACAGATAACTAGTGCATGATGCATCCAATTCTGAATTCTTTACAATATAACAATTAGTGAGCTAGTAAGTTCTCTGATCCACTTTAATGTCATGTTATTACTTTTGTTTAATATTGATTTTTTTTTTCTAAAGCTATTATTTTACTTAGTCTTATTGATGGTAAGTAAAAGCAGTTGACATGATCCCCACTGACACTACATTTTATTTCTTTATTTTGCTTGTAAAGCCCAAATGAGTAAGCCTGGATGGTCTTGTTAGGGTTTGTTCCAAATCTTAATGAAGTAGTGCTAGGCGTTGAGGTGATAGTCGAAGCATTTGACCTTTTGAATTGAAGGTGCTCTTATTGAATGCTTCAAATCTAAGGATTCACCAAATTTGAGGAGTTGTCACTGTAAATCAGGACTTATGCTTCAAGACCGGAAAGAGGGAATTTGTTGATGTTGGTATACTGGACACAGGTAGTGATGGCCAATGAGGATGTTTCTCGAAATAGTTCAACTGACTACCATGTGTTCACGTGGGAGAGGTGTGGGGATGTTGCACCACATAAAGGACTTGTGTGCAGGGATCACACAATACAGGATAAACTTCAGTGTAGTAAGAATTTCGAGCAGGATGCTCATGCACCCTTGTTTGCACTAGGATCTCACACAAAGGAGGGGTCCAAATGGATTGAGGCTCATAATGTATCCACAGACTGGCGATGCTCTTGACAGTCGTTCTCAGTCAGAATTGTGGGTTAGATGGTATCCCAGTCACAATAGCTCTAATGTCATGTAGAAGTTAGAGTTTCTTCCTTATCATCACTAGGTAATACTCACTATCTAGATTTATGTGTGTTATTATATCTTTACACTTTGAACCTTATACTAGGTTATATGGACAAATAAGGTACGTAGAGGTCCCTAATAGTTTCATTGCATATTTGTGGCTAATATCCATTTGTTTGAACCTCTTTAAATTTGCTATTTCATTTTCATGTAATTAATGTAATTTTAGTTTTCTTTAACCCAAAATTAATAAAATAAAAATGATTTAATTAATTTGACCATTATTATCCATATAACTTTTGTATAGAGTTCAATGGAGAGATAAAACTCATGCAGAGGATCTCAAATATTTGGGACAAACAAGACTTAGATGTGATGTTCACGTGGATTTGCCAGTTTGCATGCCCTTTGTTATTCTTCTAGAGATTTTATTCAAATCAATTTAGTGCAAATGACAAGAATAATATCCTTTTTATAATGGTGCATTCATTATCATCTTTCTTTAACAGGTTCATAGATAGCTTGTGGATTTTGTTCCTAACTGAAATTGGTTTTTTTAGTGTTCTAACTTTCATGTTTCTTCAGGAACCTTGGTCGTCCTCATATTGTTTGAGAATAATAAGATAAAGACCAGAGCAGAGAGATTTTTGAGCAGTATCACAAACTCATTCGAGGTAGTCCTGGTAAAAAATGTCAAAGTCAGGATGGGTCTCCTACCAAAAAATGTTATCGACGCTTTTTCAGAATCTCCCACAGGCCATTCAACACAAAAGTCTTGCAGCAACAAGGTAGAATTAGGTACTTTAAGGGGTCCTTCCAATAAAGGTAGGCTCATAGAAACATCTTACTTGTCAGCAAATACTATGAATCACTCAGATGTAACGCAGCAAGCAGCAGAAAAACTGGATACTGCAGAGGGCTTCCTAGTTCCGACTGAAGGAAAATATGGATCGGCACAAAGATCTCAGAAAGCAATCATGGACGAGCAAAGATTAGAAAGTGCCTGGCTTCAAGCTGCAGAAAAGTACACCCCTAAATATATAAGTCAATCGAAACCGGAGAATAACCTAGTTCGGCCGCTGCAAAACAGTGCCACTTACCCGAATGATATCCAGACGCTTATTGCACTTGATGCAACCTCAAAAAATAGGATTGATGAACTAGATCATGAAATCCATGCTTTGAAAATATGTGAAACTGAGGACTGCCACAATGAACGAACAAAGGGTGCCAATCAGTATCCCTTTTCTCCAAGCCTATTGCACCAAGGGAACCAGTAAGTTAATCTATTATGTTGAATCAACGTATTGCTGTAATCTTATCAATGTTTACTTATCAGTTGTTCCTAACTTTCAAAAGATAGTTCGAACACCTTGAATATAACAATTCAATCCAACAAAGTGAAACTCAAGTTAATACTGCACTCATCAACTGTATCTTAAAATTCTCTGTAGTTCATAATGCTTCATTGTCCCCTGGTTTGGGGTTCTAAAACTACGTGATTATATTGCAGGGATCACAAATCAGGACCTGGATGCAATGGACTCCTATGTTGGAAAACAAGAAAAAACAACAGCAAAAAGGTACAAGTTAGAATTTTTAGCTGCCAATATTTCACACTTCATTGTCAATGTAATCAAACACCGAGCATGGCCAACTTCTTGTTTGTCACAGGTAAAACAAGGAGTTCGAGATAGATCGAAAAAGATCAGTGGTTGCCTTTCATTGTTTGGACAGTGCGCGGAGCTGAATTTGATACAAAACAAAACTGCCTAATAAGATCATTAAAACAAATCCTGGATGTGTTTTTTATTCTTGAGTGAGTTAATGCTCAAAGTCTTATGTTCGAACGTGTTTAATGAAGAGCAAGTTCCAAGCTAACTTAAGCTTGTGTGCAAACTTTATTATTTCATAATTAATTTCTAATTTTAAACCAATTTAGATTCATGGAGTAGATTTGATATAATTGCTATATGATTTAAAACACTTTACATGAGTATTCATATACCTCTAAACTTTATATATATATATATATATATATATATAAGAATTTTATCCTTCATATTCTTACCCTGCACATCCGTGGCTGACTGAGTGCGATCCAGATGTTTGTGAGCACTTTCAGGCGACTCGATTCAATTTTGTATATATATTCATTATTGAATAATTAAGTTTGATTTAATAACGTATGATTATTCTGTAGTATTAGATGAATTCAAGTTTCATAATCAGCCAATAAATCCGATGGAAACAGCAGAAGCATTTCATCTCATGGTTATAGTAGAAAAACTGCTTCTCTCTTCAAAGTACAAAAATGAAAGAAGACTCATGAACACAAAAGAGTACTCCTTTCATAATTTAGATCAATTTAAGTAAATATATTAATTTTAATTAAAATTATTCTATTAATTTAAGTCAATCTAAATTGAACAAGAAAGGTGCTCTAAAGTAGTGTTTATTTGTGAAGTTTGAGTCATTTTGATTCATACAACATTTTCGACCAAATTTGTTACACGATCGAACACAAGTTAACTTAATTGTAAAAGAAGAATATTAAGAGTGCGTTTGGTTATCCTTGTTTTCATTTTTATTTTTTAAAAAATATTTATTTTTGAAAAATAGAAAATGACTTTTAGACATTCTTTATTTTTCTAAAAAATACTATCTCTTTTTTTAAGAAAACAAAGGTAAAAAACACAAACCAAACATTAATTTTTAGAAAATCCGTGTTTTTTCAAAAAATAAAATTAGAAAACATACAAACCAAATGCTACATAAATTTCTCCAAACATCTAAGGAGCATAACAGATATTATTTGTGAAATTTGAATCTATAGCATTTTTTTGTAAAAAAAAGTTGTTATATAGATGCAAACTAGTCTAAATTGAAAAAGAAAACAAAACATATAATGATCTTTGGACTCCAAAGAGTAGGAGTGTGTTTTGTGAAATTTGAATAAATATGTTTATGTGATAGTTTTGAGTAAAATTATTACATTAATTTGAATTTATAAAATTTAAAAAGGGAATAGAGTATAGTGAGAAGAGTAAGGGTTTACATTTGAGATTTGAGAATTTGAGTCCATGCAATAGTTTTACTAAAATTGTTATATTGGAGTAAGGCGAAAATGTTCATCTTACGCGATTCAGTATCACCGGCCTCACAAACAGGTAAATTAAACTATGAAAAACATCATACCATGGATTCATGAAATAAAACACAAGAAGTCCATATTTAAGATTTGGATATCTAAATTTTAAATACGAACAAAAGTTTTTGAAAGTGACGGTTGATCCGGGGTCACTATCCGGTCAGAGAAAGGTACAGATCAGCCTTGAAAGTCAGGATAGAAGACAGGTCAGCTGGTCAACATAAGAGCCAAGTCAGCCTATATATGGCAGAGCGGACAGCTTCACCGGCCGGCTAACATCGCCGGTCGGACAAGATAAACCAGCTCGGCACGGCTCAGTCATCCCGAAACGGCTGTACAAGTCAATTTAGCAAGCCCGAGCATC
>JBAMIB010073658.1:0-25345 GCA_037177415.1 Kaempferia rotunda
TACTTCAGAAAAATTTATTTTCCAATTAAAATTTTTATTTCATCAATATTATCATTCATCGATATATAATTGCACGTTACTTAATTAATTTGAATGATGTATAGGATATAATCCGCACACCGAATCGAATTTCAATTTTCATCTCTTATCTGATGCAGCAAACAGAATTTTCAATGATATTATTGCGTAAAATCTTGGGCCCCTTCTGCTCTTGCTATTCTTCGGGCAGTTATATAGCTCCGCGTATGATGTCTTGGCTAATTTTCGAGAACAGCAGTTACTGGGAACTTTACGGGCCCCACTCTTCCGTAATAAATAAACGAGGTCTTCTTCAGCTAAAGGTCTTGTCGCCCCGCGCTAGGGTTTCCGCAGTGCCGAAGATTTCCTCAGAGCCAAGCAAGATTTTGGGGTATGAGTCTTTTTTCGCTCTCAAATTTCCTCCGTAATTTTACAAGATGCTTTCATGCTTTGATATCCTCGTGACATCTTTTTTGTCATTCTTTCGCGCAAATTTGAATCACTTCGGTGTTGGATCTAGGGATTTTTAAGTTGGTGACAAAGGTGATTATTGAGGCTTTTTACATGCGCCGTTAGAATTGATTGATTGATTGGTTAATTGATCTCAGTTGGTCTGCCAGGAAAGATGAATATTTCTTCTGTGATAGTTCTGTCCGTCAGTTATGAAATTGGGTTAATTCAGTAACTTATTTGCACAAATTAAATTGATCCCCTCTCCGCTGCTATTTTCGTAGCCTGTTATCTCAATGATATTGGATTAAATTCTACTATCTATCCGCACCTTCTCTGGCTTTCTGACATTTTGTATGCCAAAGATTTCCATTTTTCCACCCAGTTTTTCCATTAGATTCGTGGCACTTTCATGTTATTTGATCGGAAATGAGGTTATTTTACAGTGACACTTTTCCTAGAAGATAAAAACTCAAAATTTAAAAGCAATGGCTGGACGCAGACACAATAATGGGAAAAGATCTCAATCTCACTCTGATCATTCTGAAAATGGAGGAAGCAAGAGAAGAAATCCCGGTGATGAAAGAGACACCTACATTCCTGGGCATGAGGATACTGTTTTCCGTTATTTATGTCCAGGAAAGAAGATAGGAAGCATCATTGGGAGAGGTGGCGAGATTGTGAAGCAACTGAGATCTGACACTCAAGCTAAGATTAGAATTGGGGAGACTGTACGTGGTTGTGATGAGCGTGTCATTGCCATTTTTAGCACAAGGGAGGAAACTAATATATTTGAAGATAGTGATGACAAAATGTGTCCTGCTCAAGATGCTCTATTCAAGGTCCATGAGCGACTTGTTACTGATGAGGTAGTGGCCGAAGAAGATAGTGATGGAGATAGTCCTCAAGTTACTGCTCGACTTCTTGTGCCTTCTGATCAGATTGGCAGTATCATTGGGAAAGGAGGACAAATCATTCAAGGAATTCGTAGCGATACTGGTGCTCAAGTCCGCATTCTTAAGAATGATCGCCTCCCAGCTTGTGCCATTAGTGGTGATGAGCTACTCCAGGTATTCAAATCAGCCTATCATTTCTACTGTAAGCATTTAATCATGACATGGTTGCCGAAGATGTACTATCCACTTTAGGTAAGAATGATGATTAGGACACTTTCCTATGTGTTATATAGTTCTGTTTTTCAGGAAGCTTTTTATTTTTCATGGTGGTGGGCAGTAGATGTTCATTTGTCAATTGTGTACTGGTTTCCGTATGCCATTGCCATCCTCAAATGCTATATTTATAAACTAACTTTGGATGCTTTTCAGCATTGTTGAGTCCTCTTAGAAATGTTTTCTCCATGCCTGTGTGATGCAATAGTATTGTTTTAATAATCGGTTACATAGGTTATTTGTTCTCTTGATTAACTCACATAAGAAGATGTGAGCCAGTATGTATGATGCATTTGAGTTAAGTTTAAGCTTATGTACTTTATCTTGTTTGGAAACAGATCAGTGGAGAAGCATCAGTTGTGAAGAAGGCTCTTCTTCAAGTTTCATCACGTCTCCATGACAACCCATCTCGTTCGCACCATCTTCTTTTTGCCAGTTCACCATCAGTGTTCCCTGGTCCTAGTCAGTTTGGAGTCTCAAGCAATGCTGGCCCATTAATTGGTATTGGCCCCTTGGTAGGTTCTTATAGAAGTTATAAAGGAGAAGCACCTGTAGATTGGCTTTACCCACCTTCAAGAGATGAAGGTGCTACAAAGGAGTTCAGCTTACGTCTTCTCTGTCCCGCTGCAAACATCGGAAGTGTAATAGGAAAGAATGGTGTGATCATTAACCAAATAAGGCAGGAATCTGGAGCTTCTATTAAAGTAGATAGTAACCCTGTTGAAGATGACTGCATAATCACAATTTCTGCTAAAGAGGTCCAACAACTTTCTTTGCGTACATGCCCTAGCTTGTCTGTGTATTCTCATATAGTTATTTTTTTCCCCCTTATGCTTATTACTTCTCTCCTGATATTTGTATTTTAGTTCTTCGATGATCCAATCTCTCTCACAATAGATGCTGCAGTTCGCTTGCAGCCGCGTTGTAGTGAAAAAAGTGAAAAAGAATCAGGTGAACTTTCATATACCACCCGCCTTCTAGTATCCACTTTGCAGATTGGTTGCCTGATTGGTAAAGCGGGATCAATCATCTCTGAGATGAGGAGGGTTACACGAGCCAACATACGTGTGCTTTCAAAAGAAAATGTTCCGAAAGTTGCTTCTGAAGATGATGAGATGGTTCAGGTAAGCTATTATTTTTATTTCCCCACATGTTTTTTGTAATTTCTGCACATGCTGTTATGTGCCATTATACTGGTTTTATACAGATTAGTGGAGAGATTGACATTGCAAGAGATGCACTTGTCCATGTGACAACTCGTCTAAAAGCCAATTTATTTGAAAGGGATAGTACATCAGCTGCACATGGTTCTTCTGCTCCTCACCATCGTTTTCCAGTTGATTCTTCTGATGGTCCAAAACATCATGGAGGCAGGGATAGTAAATCACATGGTCATGGGTTTTCATATTCTGGTGGATATGGTGCTTCCCGTAATTTGCTGCCGGCTGATACTTATGCATGCTATGGCAGTTCTCAATTATGTTTTTCCCCCTTCAAATATGTTGATATCTTAATTTAGAATAATTAACTCTATCTATATTTTCTTCATGTTTTGTTTGATCAATCTGCATGTTAGCTTGCTGAAATTCCACTAATGATTTGTAGCTTCCTTCAGGGTGGTGGTAGCAATTACAGTTCATACGATGGATACCCTTCCCGTTATGGAAACATTGGGTAACAGTTTTTTTTTCTTATTTCATTCGCAGTTTTTAAATGTTTGCCATTAATAGTTTGCAAGGAACCTTATGGTTGGAGGTTTATAGAGATTATTAGAATATGTCCATTCAGGATCATTGAAAACTTGAAACACCTTTTTTAGTATTACCCCCAACTAATTTAGTTTGGATTCTAGCAGTCAGTAATTTTGAAGTTATAATTTAGATGAGTAAAAACTTGATGATCTGCGGATAAGGTCATGGATGTACTGAATGTTGGAAAAAAAAATATTTCTAGTTGTCTTAGATTGTTATTTATAGTAGTTGTGGGTTAATGTTTTTTTGCTAGAATTTGAGTGTAGAATGAGGGTCATCATAGGTTTTTTTGCTTTTGAAATATTTGTGGAGGTTACAAATGCTAAGGAAGAAAAGGTTGTGTACTATTGTATTGAAGTAAGGTTGATTGCTTATTGTCCTAGAGTTATATTGGTAGCCCAGGGAGAAAATAGAGAGGAAATGTAGAAAGCAATATCAGAACTCTAATGTGGCAGTTGAATTCTGTATCTAGTGTGAAGAGAAAAAAAAAATTAAATGCAAAGGTCATGTACAATTTCCTTTTGAAAGAGATGCACTTGTCCATGTGATTTTTTAACTATGTTTTACGTTCTATAAGAGAATATGGTGGCTTTGCACTTTTTATCCCGTTTGAAATTTCATACCATATGTAGTAGTATGTGCCGGTCTAGATAAAGATCAACATAATATTGGCAGTTGTGTGTATACCATCTGCTGCCTTACTCCAGTACAAGGCAATGTATCGTCTTTTGTCTTCTGTATGCAGTTTCTAGGCCTTGGTTTTTTTATTCTAAGAATGGCTAGTTTTAGTCAAATTTGTTTTCTTTGCAATAGAGATGTGAAATAAGGATTGTTTGATATATTAGTTGACAATTATAATGATGAGATGTGACATGGTCATCACAAATAACTTTTTAGTATGTAAAGGGCTCGAATTATGGGAAGCTTCAGACTCTTCTACATTATTCAATTGAGAAAAGAGAATTAAAATCGGAATCCTAACTTTTGGTCAAGGTATTTGCAATGATTATTTGACATCTCTGTATTGTAAGGAAAACTGAATTTCCAATTATGGGAGCCAACATTGTGTGAATCTAATAGATTAAGTTACAGAATATTCTATTACAATTAATTGAGAAAGTTCACTGAGAGTTGCCTAGTATTGTTGAAACTTTTGGTTAGCAGAGAAAGTAAAAGTAATGTACTATGGACAGAAGAGGGGAGACCATGGATAACACATGGTAAATTGAACCATGCCTTGTTATACTAGAATTGTAAGTTTAGTTGGCATCGACACTCAACAGTATGCCAAAGTAACACATATCATTATGATATGGCAGTAGGTCTTTGGTAAAAAAACAAGTAAAACTTTAGCTATCGAAGGTAAACAATGAACTCGAAAATTTGGCAGTACTTAGATTCGGCTCATCATTTTTGGATTCTTCCACCAGTGCATTCTGTACTTATTATCTGATGGTAGACAACGCTGATTTTATCTATATAATAGTTTAAGTCTCCTCAAAGATTGCACTAAGCATAAGGGTAGATTACATCTCAACAGTTGTCATTTTGCCAATTAAATAGTGTTTCCATATGATTTTCAGGTCTGAGTCCTTGTTCGGATACTTCTTTTATTATTGTTATTATCATATGAAACTAAGTACCTTCCATTATTGTGCATGTATTTCTTTTACCTGCAAAACCCTCACGTTAATAAACTTGAGAATCAATTGCTAGTTATCCGATGCTCTTCTGATTATCATTTTTCATTATACCTTCCACATTAATCTTCAATGATGTTTAAACAATTGCACATGACATTTGATATTTGCTAGTTATGCAATCCACTTCTGATAAGTTCTCGCCTTCTTTGTGGCCATGATTTTAACTCCATCTTGAAGATGATTTAGATCGCCTATTTTCTTTAGCGTGCTCATTGCTGACAAATTGCAAGTGTTCAGTACCTGTGCAGCTTTTCATATCATCCAAAGAAAATTGTTTTTGTTGCCTTAATCATTAGCATGCTTTACCAGGTTATCTGGTCCCAACAGATCCCATGGGAAACATCATGATTATTAAAACCTCAGTGAGTAGGACCAACAGGTAGAACATCCTTTTTGATTCTGAAATGCATGAAATGGTATCCAACATACTTTGGGAAGCTTTGTTGCTTCATGACCCTAAAAACCTATATTAGACTTCTAATGCAGCTAATCTTTTTCACCTTTGTTGCCTTGCTCTCCTATTAAAACAGTTTAGGTCCGAGAAGCCTGGAGCCAGCCTATATATGACGCCTCAAGCCCTAAACCAGACGACCAGATGAACAAGTCTGAGATGTTTATCTCCCACATAAAATGATGTTACCATTTATCTCCTACCTGCCCCTTGCTTTATACCAGAACATTACTGCATAACCATGGACCTAAGCTTGAAGCTTCCCAATCAAGCTTTGTTTTAAGGATTATTCAGCTGTTTGTATTTTGAACCTCAACTGTCCTCTGTTGGTGATCACTGAGTAGCGTGCCTATATTTTAGATATTATTTCGTATTGAAACCATTTGTCGAAGGTTCCTACTGATCTGTACCTTATTGATGTCCTATTACAACGTTTAGATTTACTTCCTCTGCTACCATATGGTCTGTGAGCATTTATTCTGTGTGATTAGATTGTTATCTTACCTCTTTGTTTGTGGGGTCCTCCCTCTATTAGTCAGATCGCTTTACATGAACTATAGGCTTTTCTGTACTACAATCACTAATTTTTTTTCGACCTCTTTTTTCATTTTGGTAAATAATTACTAATATTGATCGGCTCTTGAAAACATCTATACTTCCACATGTGGGACCCTGCTTCTGCATGTACCATATTTGGGAGGTTCATAGAGATATATAACTGCCTATGTAAGAGTCTTTCCTAATGAGTCTGGAAGCTTATGTAGATATCTTAAATCACAGCTAATCAGATCAATTACTTGTTCGACTGGACCATCCTTTTCTTAATCTTGGAATTCTATTATACTTGTTATTTTCTATATTTTGATTTGATTCATTCATTGAGCTCATGGTTCTCTTCTCTCTTATGTTTTGGTGGTGTTTGCTATTTCAAGA
This sequence comes from Kaempferia rotunda, assembly GCA_037177415.1. NCBI lineage: Eukaryota > Viridiplantae > Streptophyta > Magnoliopsida > Zingiberales > Zingiberaceae > Kaempferia > Kaempferia rotunda. The sequence continues at coordinate 6,476 of JBAMIB010073658.1, forward strand.
TTTTTCATCTTAAATCTAATCTACTCAGTCAATAATGCACTTATTTGTTTTGTTACATCTATCTGGATTGCGTAATCTGATCATACTGTCTGGCTTTTTTATTTAGCTTTTATAATAATTTCAACTTCTGCTTAGTGTGTGTCTCGATTTTTGGAGAAAAATGACAACTGTTGTATCATTTAGATGTTGCTGTATCATTGAAATAGATGTAATCTTTCTTTTACTTTATCTAATTCATTTGATAGTTTTGTAAACAATTTTTTTAGTGCGAGAATTAATCAGTCGTCTCCTCTCTTTGAAATTGTTACATAAATTTACTTATTATTTGATTTAATGGTAGTTAAATCTGGAACCTTTTTGTCCCCAAGTCTGAGGTTTGAATTTGTATAATAATAATGATTGGATGGCTTAACATTGTTGCTCCTGCTAGAAAATACTGCCATCCATGGTTTTTAGGGACATTTCAAAAAATTGATAGTAAAGAAAAAAAAAACTTGAATCTTTTCAATCTTGCTTTTTTTCTGTGTGAAAATGTGGTTATGATATTCAAGATTAGATATTTTTCTCAGGTTTCAGAGCAAGCTGAGGCTGGAAAGTAATATTAGAACATAAATTGTTGTATTTTTTTTTTTTTTTGCTTGAACATAAAACACATTGCCAACGAATTCAAGCTAATCTAGCAATTTAATTGTCATTTTAATCAAGTCATCAGAGTTACGAAGATTGTAATTACGAATTACGTGCTGATAAAGTCCACGCCATCACTCGTTACGTACTGTACGCTTTTTAGCTTAGCAAACGAATCTTACATTTGCAGTAAGGATGTCACCATTTGACCTGATAGTCGGTGAAATTTTTTTAAAAGACCGGATCGGTCATCTTAAGATATAGTTAATGAGACTAAAAAATAGGCAACCATTCCATCAATTCATTCAGGTCAACGCTTTGCATAAATTTTTTTTTGTATTATTTTTACTATAATTGTCATGTTAACATTTATAATTGATGGTTGTCGTCGCTTTTGTTTCTTCAAAAAGACATTATACCTAATCCTGACGACCAAATATTGGTCACTATTGGCCCTTTTCGCATTTATTTACATATATATAAAAGGATTAATACGCATAAAAAATGTCATTGTAGGTCAACGCTTTGCATGAAATTTTTTTGTATTATTTTTACTATAATTGTCATGTTCACATTTATAATTGATGGTTGTCGTCGCTTTTGTTTCTTCAAAAAGGACATTATACCTAATCCTGACGACCAAATATTGGTCACTATTGGCCCTTTTCTCATTTATGTACGTATATATAAAAGGATTAATACGCATAAAAATTGTCATTGTAGGTCTCATCCTTGATTCCTTGTCTTTCATGTAGATAGTTGTGAGGCTCAATCAAACTCAACATTCTAGGCTAGGACTTGTCCCAAGGTGTCAGCTATTGTGCATGGGCAAATGCAAAAGGCTCAGAGATTTGATCCATGCATCAACTCTTCTCATCTATATGATTTGTGAATTTATATATCTTCACATAATTACTCTTCAACATTAGTTTACCTTATACTCTATTTATCCTTTTTTTATCCCATAGGTCGAGTGACAAAGCTGAAGCTCCCCTACCACTTAGCCCAATACATCGATCTTAATTATGGTGTGCCAAATCGTTCGCTTAACAATCACAAAAGACTAAAAAGATACCCTTTAGTTACTAATTCTTTATGGTATTAATGAGAACTTCATTGATGTCCCTTTGAATTACTAAAACATTTATTTATTTAATTTTTTTTATCCATCAATCTTAATTATTTCATTTATTTTTCCGTTTCATACGGTGATCAATTACTTGAATATAATCATAGATTATTATATTACATTACAAAGACAAAACGCGACAAATAGCACCGTAATTACGTTTTAAATGTTTTTGATGGGCCTGATGGCAAATCATCGCTTTGGACCATATCTCACGCTGTCACACATCACATCGCACTATATTTCGACGTAGCAAAAAGAAGTTATCACATGCAAACCTCAGTCCCGGTCTAGAAAAATAGGCAAAAGCACCCACAACTCACCTAATCCCTGACAACATATCCAAAGACATGTGTCCCTTCCCTCAAAAGGAGAGAACCTAACTATTTTATTTTTCCTCGAAGACTATATCTCCATTGCCATTGGACCTCCCTTGTCTCGCATCAGCTCTTTCACACATCTTTTTTCCTATTTCACAAAAGAAAAGTCAATTGGGAACCTTCCTATGCTTGTAAACCAAGCTATCCACCTTTCCTTTTGCGCTTGACTTTATTAGAAATAACATAGAGCGCCTCGCTAAGAGATGTACTGAAGCTAGAATTAAGTGAACTATGGCTTCTTTCTTCTCCTCCTCCTCTCGTGCTCTCTCTTCCTTGTCTTCGCATAATCCAATGTTATTGTTGTTGTTGTTAGGCTTCGCTATCGTCTTCCATGTCTACGAGTGCGAGGCTCAGTTAACCACGACGTTCTATGATAGCACTTGCCCCAACGTGTCCACTATCGTGCGTGACCAGGTGAGACAGGCACAAAGCTCGGATCCACGCATCCTCGCGAGCCTCACTCGCCTCTTCTTCCATGATTGCTTCGCCAACGTACGTTAATTGCTCTGCTTCCTCTTAATTAACTAGCTTCCATGAAATATTCTGCATTTAATCACTATGACGATCGCAGGGTTGTGATGGATCGATATTGCTAGATAATAGCAGCACAATCGTAACGGAGAAAGATGCCGTCCCGAACAACAACTCCGTGCGGGGTTTCGACGTCATAGACAACATCAAAGTCGCCCTGGAAAACAACTGCTCCGGCATTGTATCTTGCTCTGACATCTTAGCTATCGCAGCTGAAGCTTCAGTCAACTTAGTAAGTTTTGAATTCAATGAATCTTCAGTTTATCCTTCTCTTAAATCAATTTCTAACAAAATTTTGGAAAACTGTTAAAAAAAGGCAGGGGGTCCTTCATGGAATGTCTTACTTGGAAGAAGAGATGGAACTACAACTAACTTAACCGCCGCGAATAACCTCCCTAGTCCCTTTGACAATGTCACTGTCCTCCAACAAAAGTTTGCGAATGTCAGCCTTAACATCACCGATTTAATCGCCTTATCAGGTTATTGAATAGGACAATGTATACATACATGCATGAATATCGACTTTAATTTTAAATAAATTGTAAATTGCAGGAGCTCACACCTTTGGGCGCGCACAATGTCGGACCTTCAGCCAACGACTCTACAACTTCAGTAACACAGGCAACCCGGATCCATCGCTGAACACCACATTCCTCTCCGCATTGCGGCAGAGTTGCCCGCAGGGCGGAAATGCTAGCGTCCTCAATGACCTCGATGTCTCCACCCCTGACGTCTTCGACAACAACTACTACACCAATTTGCAGAGCCTGAGGGGGCTGCTCCAAACCGACCAAGACCTGCTCTCTGCTGCCTCCACCAATGCATCTACCGCCCCTGTCGTCAACGACTTTGCCGCGAATCAAACCGCCTTCTTCGAGAGCTTTCTCGAGGCGATGATCAAGATGGGGAACATCAACGTGCTCACGGGGAGCAGCGGGGAGATCAGGAGCAATTGCAGGCGAGTGAATGGCGCGAGCGGCGTGTTGGTGATTGACGTTGGCGCTAAAAGAAGTTCCTCTGTTGAGCAAATTTGAATTCAAACTCAATGACATGTCTAATGTATTAATGACCTCAACTCGGTGAACCAAATTTCGTTTGAGCCAAAAAACAAGCGATCGAACCGACCGGTCCGGTTTGTTTGTTTTTTTTTAATGATGAATAAAATAACTCCCGCATGCCAATATTTGTAAAACACAAAAACTTGGTGCTAACTAGCCATGGTTTTGTCCACAGATTTTAATTTCTTTCTTCGAATATCTTGTCGATAAGCCACTTGTCGCCCATAACATCTAAACCCCACTTTCCATTATAAAAACCTCTTCTTCTCCAAAGGTCACAGAGCTCAAAACCCTTTACGAGTTTCTTTGTTTTTGAAAAACAAACAAAGAAGATTTCTGATGTTGTCACTCGGAGCCAGCTACGGTCACCTCCATGCCCAGCAGGAGCTCTTGAGGGAGAAGATGTTGAGGAGGAAGGAAAGAGGGAGGAAGGGGAAAGAAGAGAAGAACCAGAAGACGGAGAAGAAAGAGGAGAAAGGCTGTAAAGCGAAAGCATACAGTGGTTCCGATGCCAAAGCAGAGCAGTAATCCTTCAAGTAAACAGTGAAAGCAAAGGAAAGGAGCCAGCTCTTTTGTGTTTTTTTTTTTTTTTTAGATTGTTTTTGTTTTTCACTTTGGAAACTAAATAAATAAATTTGTGTCCGGTTTAATTTTTCTTGTATTTTTTTGTTATCTTAAAAACCCGTTTTATGGAATCGGTTTTTACGGGCCGGGCCCATACAAATTTGTCCCAGAAAACGAGCCCTCTTACTGACCGCAGCTCTCCACGTGGGGCCCACGTTTTCCTCACGCCGGCTCGCGCCGTTAATTTATAATCTGATATGGTAATTCCAAAAGGAGGTAAATAATATACCAAAATTTTAATTGATATTTTTTATCAAATAATTTTTTTTTTCTATGTTTGTATAATGCACTCAAATCTCAATTATAGTAGTTAGGTGGTAGTTGTTGAAGCATGCAGTCACAAGAAAGAGTAGTCTTTAAATTCATGCAATTACATCATTATTTATTTTCACATTAAAACAAAATTCTCAATTTGAGATAATGTTGTAAATGTGTAAACATGTTCAAATATAATTTATTTATTTATGAAGATTTTAATTATTTTTTAAAATATTATATTATATCGTTAATTCGATGATTAATATTTGTAATTATCAGTGAGACATCAGGCTTTGGCGCGACGCCCCTTTTCTTGAGTTAAATCCCCCTTTTCTCTCTCTCTTGATCGATCGATCGATGGAGCCCTAGGCGATCGAGCTGCATTGCGATCCGAAGGAGTCTGTCAGTTGCACGTTCCTGGAAGTATCGTTGCCCCATCACGCCTTGGAGCCTCGTCAGCGGCAGTCCCCTCCGCCCTCGCTTGCTCGCCAAGCGCTAGATCCGGAGTTTGGTGAAGGCGTCGGTTGAGCTGCGTGCCCTTTTTGTCTGCCCCTACGCACGCGCACTCTCTTCTTCTTCCTTGCTTTGTTTATTCCAGTGTATTCTCGGAGCTTAGGTTGATGGTCGGAACAAATCTCAAGCGGCTGGGACTTTTCCAGGAAAAGGATCGAGTTTTGGCCAGTTGACTGATTTCTTTGACTCTTCTAGGTGAGTTAATTGGCCGGTCTCATGATCTCCTTTCTTAATTAGTGAATTATTCGGCGTACTTGCGTCTTAAAGGTTCGCATTTTGTGCTTTGCTAGTGAAATGTATTGATCGTTAATGCAAATCTTTGTCCGCAGTTCAAGTCTTGGGCGATTGCGTCGGAGTTCCTTTATGGGTTTTATTTTAATTTGATTTGGAATAACTTGATATTTAGTGGATCGCACCGAGATTGGAGCTGTTCCATATGAAAATGTATCATTTGTAGAAAATCTATTGTTGTTCTCCGGATTTTAATCTGAGTTTCTTTGTCTTGTTTCTGATTCGTGGTTACTGTTTTGTTTTGTTTTGTTTTGCTTTATCTCTTTTGTGAAGAGTTGCATTCAGTTGGATCCGTGCATACTGGTATGTTTTTATATACATCTCTTTGCGAAGTGTTTGCTGTTATGTTTTTATATAGATCACTATTGGAAGAGTTGAATTTAGGTTATCCACCTGGTAATTTAGTTCATTTTCAAATTATATTGATGAAATAAAAAAGAGCATTAGATTTTTCTTGATGCGTTAATGTTTTGCTTAAAGGGACGTAGTTCATGGTCTTGTACGAATTGATTCAAGGGAGCAATTAGGAAGAAGAAGAAAGGTGTTTTTTATTCACCTGATATTTTGTGATTCAGGAAAAATGTCGAGGATTCCTAAATGGAAGATTGAAAAGACAAAAGTGAAAGTTGTCTTCCGCCTACAGTTTCATGCAACACATGTACTCTCTGCTTTTCCCTAGGGTTTTTTTTTTTCTTTATTGTTTCTTTCAATGAATTGACTAGCTGGTCAAATGAAACTTTATTATGCTTATTTCCATTTGATGATACTTTATCTTTATCTTGTTTTGCATTCCATTTTCTTTTGTTGATTCCTTGCTTAAGGAGATTTGCTTCCTAAAGTTTACATGGTAATGCCCTTCACAAAATTGCAGACAATGGTGATATACTACAAAAATTACTAGTTTTCCATAAGTGATAGCATAGTTCTTGTTGGTTTCTGCAGCTTGTGTTTGTTACTATAGTCATGTTGGAGCTTATGACACATTGCAATCATATATAATTGCACAATATTAAATTAAAATCTCTCTTTGACTGTCTATTGCTCAACTGTCTCTCTATCGCCTCCAAAGGAATTTGTTGCCTTATGATCAAGTCCAAAGGAGAATCAATATAACAGCAAAAACTAGTTATGGTTTTGTACATTGCTTTCAATATATCTAGATTTCTAGGGAAATTGTGGTCAAGTTAGTTGCAATATTTCGTTTCCTCCTTACCAGGTAAAATGCCTATAAGTTATTGTTTGCAGTCTCACTAAATTCTCATAATATGGAATATTGTTCAGCTCATGATTTGCAACTGTTTTCCATGTTTAGTTTGATGTCAGTTGTAGAGTATCTAATGATTGAAAAAAGTGCATTTTAAGACTAACAAGTTACTTATACTCCAGTTAACCTGATATTAGTGCCGATACTGGTAGCAATATACTTGCTCTGGACAATTATATTACACCTGTAGCAAGTAATAATGAGCATGTTTAGGTAACATAAGAGAGATTTTCTTTTTTAGAAACTTGAGATTTTAGAGAATTATCTCTGTTTGTTTCAGATTCCACAACAAGGGTGGGACAAGTTGTTTATATCTCTTATCCCCATTGATGTGGGCAAAACAACTGCGAAAACAAATAAAGTTAATGTCAGAAATGGGAGCTGCAAGTGGCCAGATCCGATCTATGAAACTACAAGACTTCTCCAGGATACAAAGACTAAAACATATGATGAGAAGCTGTACAAGCTTCTGGTGGCTACGGTATTTAGTTCTTTTTTACCTTGTATTTTTTACCATTTGTTCCTGGTCAAATAAAAAACTTAGACAAGCTTGCCACTGAATGCCACTGCTACTTGATTTACTTACCTTTTCAAATGCTACATGTCATGTGAGGTATACAGCTTATCTTTATTTATTTGCTTTCTGGACTGTATGTCACAGGGGTCTTCCAGGTCAAGTTTCCTTGGAGAAGTTAATATCAACCTTGCAGACTTTGCAGATGCACTAAAACCTTCATCTGTTTCGTTACCTCTTACTAATTGTGATTTTGGAACAATTTTACATGTGAGTGTTTTTTTTAAATAAAAAATTCAACAGTTTTTTTTTAATTATTTTTGAACATGTTTGATTCTCTACCATTTGGTATGTCTTTATTATAATATCTAAGCCAAAAATGAGTGCTCTCTTGAAAAATTGTGAATCAGCACTTTTCTAGGAAAATGTTAAATTGACAGCCCAGAAGATGATATCTAGCATTTGGTCTTTAACATTTGAGACATGAGTTGACAATATATTTTAAGTATATCTTCCAAATTTTTTAATAGTTTTGGTAGCTTATATGAGGCATACTAGAGTCTTTGTTAGTTCTTGGTGGAGGGACATTCAAACTTTAGGGATTATAACTTCTTGACACGCTGAATCTGATGGAAGAAGGATAAACTTAGATTATCAATGTTAGACAAATATATAGCATAGTTTGCTTTGCAATATTATGAGACAAAATTTTACACATGAAAAATAGTGATCCATATTTATTTTTCTTGTATTCTCTCTCTCCTTCCTCTCTGATCTCCTTTTATCCTCCTAGTTAACTAGATATTTATGCTAGAGCTAGAAAGTTTCATCATGAAATTTTTGACACTAGAATTTGGAGAAAATAAAATTTTATTGTGTTGCACATAAATAAGATAACCATTATATAAGCACCTCGACTAGACACGTGAATTTTTATTTGAATAATCAAACCAGAAGATTTGAATACTGTCTGAGATCAGAACCGGAGTTTATGCATCTCTTAGTTAAGCTCAAATATTTATTTGCAGAATACTAAATCAGCAATACCATCATGATTGACAAAGAAGGTATCAGAGAATATGTGAACAGAGATGCATGGGATACTGAAAGGGGATGACAGAGGCTATATATTCTTTCATTTACCACAACAATTTCTTTGCAAAATGTATCAATGTAAATTTCAATTAATTAAATCCTTATATTGGGATCAATTCTATTGAATTATGAAAAACTCAGAGAAAAACTAAGGGCTTTATGTTAAGAACTAAGTAGAGGCAAAGGGGAAATGTAAGAAGTTAGTATATATTTTAGGTATTTTATATATATTGTTCAAGAAGAAGGAAAAAGGAGATATTGAAGTTGACAACTTTTGTGGAGCTATTGAAGTTTAAAATTTTGGTAAGAAGTTACAAGAATTATAGGTTGGAATCATGATCAGTGAATAAAGAATCTGTGCAACAGATGACATGAGGATGCACAGTGGGCTTGTGGTGTTACTAGAAGAAATTTAATAAAGAAGATTCTTTGTACACAAGGATTAGGTCTGTCAGCTTGGGGAATAAAATGAAGAAAAATCATGAAGGATGGTAAACCAAAAAAGGACTGGTAGATGGTGTTTGGTGAGATTAATTGAGTATTTAGGGTCAAGAGGTAAGGAAGACCCAAGAAGAACTTATAATATTGAAGTTGCCAGGCTGCCGGTTAATATGATTGGTAATGGGCTTTGGTCTGATTTGGGACCAAACCTCACCTTTATTACTGAAATGGGGTTCTCCTCAAATAAATGAGATCTACACTACAAAAATAAAATAAAATCTCTGCTTCTTTGTATAGCCAGTCTTAGGCTGTTGGGTCATTGTGGCTTGCTTTTTTTTTTTAATTAGATTCATTTACTGCTATTTTATTCTTCCTCATTGTAATGGTACTTTTTCTCTTTGTCTTTTTTTTGGGTGTATTCCAGATCACAGTTCAACTCCTTACTTCCAAAACTGGTTTCAGGTGCCACTTAACAAGAAACATTTGTTTTCTCTTTTGTTAGCATTTGTAACTTCTCTCACTTGTTGCATTGCTATTCAGAGAATTTGAGCAGCAAAGGGAACTGAGTGTAAGGGGGATTCAGATGATATCTAGCAATAAAAATTATCCGGTTGATACTGAAGCTGCATCACCAGAGATAGTTAATGAAGTAGCTGAAAAGGTTAAGTTTTGCATTTTAAGGAGTATTGTTGTTTGCTCCCTTTGGCTATGTTATGGTTCCATTTCTCAAATTAATATTGTGATTTGGAGGAACTCTGGAAGATTCATGCAGTGTTTACCTTTTCTGAGATATCAACAAGGAATTTCAGTTACAGTATCTCTATGTGCAGACTACCTACTGAGTAGACAGTGTAACTAACAAGTTAAGTCATACATAAATATGTGATTTGGCCTGTCATATTTATGTCCAAATAAGATGGGGTTTTGGAAGATCTAACACTGTATCATCTACAGCTCTATATTAGCCTCAACTCAATGCAGTGCAAACGATATGAACACATTAATAAGAAAAAATAATTCCATTCACTTTGGAAAAAATGTGGATCTCTAATTTGAACATTGAACCTATTGATCAAGACTCAAGAGAAATGAACATAGTTCATGGTAAAAGTAGGCTTGATTTAATTTATTCTTGGTGTTAGTTAAAACCTTGTCTTACTCTGCAAGATATAATCAAGAGAAAAAAAGATCATGGTTTTAGTTAAAATTAGGTTTGATTTAATTTATTCTCGGTTTTAGTTCATGGTATAATCTTTTTATTGTTTTTTACATCATCATGGTGTGGTGACAGTGCACATCACTTTTTGTAATTTAATGGCAGTTGATTGATTCTTATGAAAGTCTCAATAACATTCATATAGACGTTTGTGGACTTTTATGAGCCAGTAAGTAGTACACGTTACATTTTTTATCCAGGCATTCATCACTAAGTACAAGAGTGCTAATTGGAATACCTTACTCCTACTCTAGATTCCTGTTAAATAGTCGTACAACATGGATTGTAGTTTTTTCATTTGAAAGGAAAGGATATACAGTTCATTCAATTGTCTTTAGAACCTGATCTTAAATCAACTATTAGGCTATTACTGATTTGCCTTTAGCAACTTATTTACTAAATCTTAGTTAAGTCAACTGGTATTGTCCCTGCACACAACACCAAGTTTTTGCGAATAACATCTTTTTTTCATATTTACCTATAACTTCTATTAACTCAAGGAATTTTGTTGATGACTGTATGCATTTTTATCAGTTCTTCTAGATCTTGCTTTTACATTGGCTTTAGTAATTGATATGCATAGGATACAACTATAGCAAAGTTGCTTTTGTGAATACATTGTACATGAGGTTCAATCCATCTCAATTACGCACTAATTTCAGGTTGTACATAAATCCCTTTTCAACCAGGAGACCTACCTTCTGAACTTTTCCAAATTCTTGAAATCAAGTTATAGTTATTCACTTTTAATGATTCATGTTAGCGCCACCAACACATTATAAAATGCAAGTGCGGAAATTGTTGTAGCATCATAACTTCTCAATTGAAAAGCTTGGGTACCTTGGCAGCACAACCCCAATTGTGGTACGGACTAGTGTGATAGAGTGATCCATTGAAAGACTGCTGTGGTAGCTAGTTCTATGATCCAGTCTTGAAACATATAAATGATCATGCCAACTTGATTTTTCTGGTCCTAAAGATCCTCAAAACAACTGCATACCTCATTTTGGCAACTACTTATGGAACGCCTTATTATATCTTTAAATCCAACACCTTTGGCCTACATTTTTTCGTTAGACTTCCAAAGTTCTCTGTACACCGATGTCATTCATAGTCCACTAAGCTATGTTAACAAAGTTATGCCCAAATCTGAGCAATTAACTGTTTGCAAAACGTACCAGTCAAATTATTCAAATTAAATGGAGGATGATAACCTTCTAAAATTGATGTACCCAAGTACTTTTCCAGCAAGATTCATTTTTTCTTTCGAGCTTATATTTCCTCTAATACCTTTAAAGTTCTAGTTGAAGGAGACATGTTGATATTTCTGTCAATCAAGGTAAATTATTTCAGACAGTGGTATGGCATCTCCTTTTTTTGTAGATGTCTTATTATTGAAACAATTTGTTGAATGCAATTGATGAGTTGTTGAATGCTTGATTATTTATATCTTGGATTAGGCTAATCTGAGAGTCAGATTTAAACAAGATAGAATGAAGCTTCCTTCACTTGAACAAGTAGGAGAATCAAATGAAGAGTATGAAGATTCAGCCGGTGGGGTAGATGGTTCATCCTTCACATCTGAAAGTTTAAATGCTGAAAAGAATGAACTTCAAGGCATGCATGAAATAGATAGCTTCAGTATTAACTCTGCTGATTTGCCGCTCAGCCAGAGACCTTTGCCTGGAAATGAGGAACCCAGTGTCAGTCAGCTCTCTTCACAGGGGAGGAACGATTGGGCACATGGATGGAGTTCAAATTTTTCTGTTGATAATGATCTAACTGCAGGTTACGGAGAGAACAACCGATTCAGAGTGAGATTAGAAGTTGCAGAGTCAGCATTTTTACAGCTTAAGTTGGAGGCAAGGTCATTACAGCGAATTACAGATGAATTAGGTGCAGAAACAAAAAGCTTATCCGAACAGCTTTTACTTGAGCTAGCTTCAGCAGAACAATTGAGTCGGGAAGTGTCCTTGTTAAAATCAGAGAATGCGAAGTTCAGAGATGAACTGGAAGCCTTAAAATCTTCCAAAGCTATGCTCCAAAAACTTGACAGGAGAGCTTCTAGTCCTTTGCTGTCAAACAAGAACCAGGAAGATGATTTAGTTGATGGTAAGCTTCAGGATGATTTTACAGTTGCTGAAACTCACTTTATCTACCATGATTTGCGAGTCAAATGGCTTGAGAGTCTACTGCTAATTGAGAGCAATGTCCAGGAAATCCAAAATAAGGCTCGTTTAGGGTATTGTGGAAGTGATTTTGATTTACTGGGTTCTGATTTTGAGTTTCTAGGATGTTTAATCAGTGACCTTAAGAAAGATATTATCCAAGTAGAGAGTTTTGAGAAATCTTATGGAGATAACACATATCTTGGGGGTGCATTCCATTGCCTGGATTCTCGTGTTTCATATCACGAGTATGACACACTTAAGAAAGATATTGAAATGCCAAGTTTAAGAGGGGTTGATAGGTTTGACATTTTAACAAAACTAGAGCATTCAACAATGGAAAAAGAAACTCTTACCAAAAAGTTAGAGCAGATGCAATGTTACTATGAATCACTAGTATTGGAATTGGAGGAAAACCAAAAACAGACAGTTAAGGAACTGGAAAATCTCAGAAATGAACACTCCTCCTGTCTGTACACAACATCTCTTCTTCAAAACCAGATTGAAAAATTGCATCAAGAGATGAATGAACAGTACATGGCTTTTTCTGAAGATAGGAACAACTTAGAATCTCAAAATAGAGAAATTGAGAGAAGGGCTGTTGCTTCAGAAACTGCACTAAATAGGGTTCGCTGGAACTATTCAATAGCAGTTGATCGCTTGCAAAAAGATCTTCAATTACTATCTTTCCAAGTTTTGTCTATGTATGAGACAAATGAAAACCTGGCAAAGCAAACTTTGCTTGATGATAAGCACTATGATGATGAATGGTCAGATGAGGCCTTTGCATATAACATTAAGGATGGCATTGTGACTACAATCAACCACGAAAACTACCAGTCGAGCATTTCAGGAGTTCAGACAAACAATGGACTTCATGAAACCAGTTACAAATTTTCTCCACATAGTGGGATATCCACGTCTGTTTCCTGTAAAGACAGTGGAGTTCCCCAGATGCAGTTGCAAAGGAAGGATGATGCACATGTAGATGGATTTGGTTTATATAACATCGGACAACAGGCTCCTATTTTTACTCAGGTTAACAACATCCTTACTGCTGATCTATCATCCACTGTGAAACATATAGATGAATTTTCTTCTAGATCATTACTGGATGATGCTGTGTTAGGTAGTCAAAGGAATGGTTTATATGCTGAAGCAGACAGACAAAACATGACTGATGCAGATGACATACAGGAGTTGAGAAAATCACTACAGAGGTTGGAAGTACTTCATTCTGATAGCGAAGCTGAAGCTTTGGAAATGTATTTTCTTAATGTGAATTTAATGGTTTTCTCTGATGTTTTACTTGGGGCATTGCACGATGTATACGGTGGTGTCCAGCATATGAAAGAAAAAGTGCTTGAACTTGCACAACAGCTACAACATGCTACAGAAGTTAAGGAGAATTATGTGCTTAAGCTGCATAAAACAGTTGAGGATTCAAGAATACTGATGGATGATAAAGCCAAATGCATCTCTAGATGCGAAGATCTAACTCTGAAGAACCAGATTTTGGAAGCAAAACTCCAAGATGTCTTATGTGAAAGTACTCTTCATAGTGAAAAAATTGCAAAATACGAGAAGATGTTTGCGGAATTTAAAGCTTATGAAACAATGTACAATGCATGCATCGAAGAAAGGAACAAGTTCAAAAGTATGTTGAACAAGGAAAGCCAACAGAAAAAATGTCTTCAGACTGAAATGAAATCAATGAATTCAGATTTCAAATTACTAAAGGAAGAATTTGACAAGAAGGCTTCTGAAAATGATAAAATGCAAACTTGTATTGCTAATATTCAAGAGAAATTAGGGCATTTACTTGCTTCGATGATTTCTTGCAACGAGCAAATAAATTGTCTTGCTCTTGATGACATCTCTGTATCACATCAATTGGAAGCTGGAAACTATATGCCGGTTATTGCAAGTCTGGAACAGTTCCAGCAAGAAGCGACAGAGAAGATATTTCAGTTGCTTAAAGAGAATATGAATATGAAGGAAGAGAGAGATATTTCTCAGAGAGCTCAAAACAACACAGAACTAAATTATCTGAATATGAAGCAGAAGTTTGAATCTGATATAAATGCAGTAACTGAAAAGCTAGTAATGTCCAATGCTTTGGTTGAAAAGCTTCAAAAAGAACTACGAGATGCTTCCGAGAAGCTTAAGATCAGTTCAGATGCTGAAGAGAAAACTGAATCGATCAATAGAGAACTGTCCTCAAAATTGGCAATCTTAGAAATGGAATTGCAGCAGGCTATTGAAGGGAACAAGGATCTAGTTAACCAGCTAATTCTACTAGCAAGTGTTAAGGAGGATCTTGAAAAAACTCAGATCAGTCTTACGTATTGTATGGAAGAGAAGAGGAGTTTGTTGATGTCTATGCAGTCGAAGAATGAGGCTTCCACCCAAATGGAAAATGAGATTTACAGTCTGAAACAAAGTCTGCAACTCATCCAGAGAGACATGCAGACAGAGAAAAGAATGAGAAAGAAACTTGATGATGCAGTTGCAAGCCTTTCAGCACAGCTGGAGGAAAAAGAATGTCAGCTGTTATCTTTATATGAAGGAAAAATGGAAGTGGCACAGCTGCAGGATATGATTTTGGAGTTAGAAAGAACAAACATTGGGTATAAGGATCAACTTATGAAGAGTGAAGAAAGCCAAAGTAGTTTAGAGAGTGAGAACTCATCCTTAAAGGTTGAAGTTGTGGATGTGAGAAATCAATTGGCAGAACTTCTCGAGACTTCATTGGCTTCTGAAATTGAAGTTACAGTTATGCAAAGTCATTTCTGTGACAGGATGCAAGATTCCTTTGCACAACTTAAGACATTAGAAAGAAAGCTTGAGGAGATGACCTTAAAAAATGCAGATCTTATTGCTTCACTTGACACACTTGCTGAGAAAGAATCACAGTTAATAGACAAAAATGGAAAGTTATCGATAGTTCTTCAGTCATTACAATCTGATTTTGATATTATTTTTCGAGAGAAAGAGAGCCTTATTGATTACGTAAACAAAAAAAATGTAGAACTTGAAGAGGTGCAGCTTAGAACTGCAACAGTGGAAGCTGACAGTAATTGCCACATGAAGAAATATGAAGGTGAGATTTGTCAGCTGAAAAACATTATGATCTTTTGTGAAGAAGAAGTGTGCAACTTAAGGTCATCTAGGGATGCATTAGAAATTACAAATGTGGTACTGAAATCTAAACTAGAGGAACAACAGAGAAAAATATCATTGCTTGAGGAATGTGAGTCTCAGTTGAGATCCTTACAAGAGCACAACGAGGAGTTTAGTTGTAGACTCTCAGAACAGGCATTGAAGACAGAAGAATATAAGAACCTGTCCAACCTTCTAAGGGAACAAAGAGATAAAGCAGAGGCAGAGTGTCTTCAGGCTCGAGAAAAGAAGGAGAATGAGAGATCATCACAGGACTCACTGAGAATTGCGTTTATTAAAGAACAGTATGAATCCAAGATCCAGGAGCTGAAAAATCAGTCCTTTGTCTCCAAGAAGTATGCAGAAGAAATGCTATTGAAATTGCAAAATGCTCTTGATGAAGTTGAGAGCAGAAAGAAAACTGAGGTTTCTCTAGTGAAAAAGTTTGAAGAGTTATCAGAGAAAATATCTGGTTTGGAGTCTGAGCTAGTTACAGTTCTGACTGAGAGAAAAGAACTAGCCAAAGCTCATGATAGGATAACCGATGAACTGGAGTGCACTGTCCTGAACCTCGAGTGTTGCAGGGAAAAAAGCCTAAGGCTTGAAAACTCCCTGAAGAAATGCAATGATGACAAGCTAAAGCTTGAAGATTCCTTAAAGGAGTGTAATGAAGAAAAAAATAATGTGAGAGTTGAGCTTGACCTGGTTAAGAGGTTATTTGAGAATTTGGCCTTAGATGGATCTGTTCACCATGAAGGCAATAGTGACTCTGATTTCCCTTCCATAACGTCAATTGAGCAAATTTTGCAAGATGATAGCTTTGAATTGTCAGCAGTCTTCCAAGAATTGCCAAATTACAAAGATACTAATTTGGGAATAGATGCTTCAACTGTGGATTTCACAAATTCTCCAAAGAATACAGATGTGGGAGTTATGCTGCCAACTATTGCTGATGAGAAATCATGCTCTTATTCCCCTCCAAATTCAACAGTTTCTAAGGTAATTGTAGTTTTCACATTGGATTTGTAGTATACACACTCAGAATTTCATGAAAGTTAATGTTAGTTTTTTATATGCCATGCGCCACTTCTATTTCAGGATACTGAAAGTGCACTTGGACAACAAACCAAAGTCACAGATAATATAACAGATATAACTGACATTGAGGAGCACTTCAAAGAGCAGCAGAAGTTGATGTCTGGCATAGGCATGCTACAGAAGGAGGTAAATTCACCAACTTTAATATAATTTACAACTTGGAAGGTACTCAATCATAGCCAAGGCTTTACTATTGGAGGTCATTCCTCTGACAATAATCTGCAGCCATTATGCATCAACAAAGAAGAATTGGGTGGTTTGGCTCTCTTCATGTTTAATAATCAATACTGTTAACATCAATCTGATACTTCTATTTTCTTCTAATTTGCTAATCTTTGCAGTTGGAGAAGCTAAGAAATGAGAATTTATCATCACTAATTCCTTTAGAAGACCAATTTCTCTCATCCCATCAGATTTTAGGGAGAGATTTATCACAACTTGACCTGGTATGTATGACTTATAATGATCAAGTGGTATGCTGAATAATTGTATAATTCTTCTTGGACCATATATCAATCTGGAACTTTCCTTGGTCAGGCAAATGAGCAACTGGGAAGCATTTTTCCTTTATTCAAGGAACTTCCTGAAAGTGGCAATGCATTGGAAAGAGTACTTGCTTTGGAACTTGAGCTTGCAGAAGCATTGCGGTCGAAAAAGAAATCAGATTTTCACGTACAAAGGTATTCATTCTTTCAATCATTGTTTGTAATTGTTTTTTTTTCTTCTGTATTTCCTAGGTTTATTCCTAGCAAAATTTCCCGTATCTTTTTTAAAATCTTCAGTCATGAGATTCATTGAAGCAAAGTAAGACAACATGCACAAGCAACCTACCTGATTTCACTACTAGTTTATGCATATTGAAAGTAGACAGGAGAACTAATCCCTGTTAATTCATGATTGAATAGGGCCCCCTTCAATATATTTAGTAGTCGATAAAGGCTAACAGAGTTCCTAAGCAGGTGCCTTCCAAGGTTCTTTTACGTATATAAAAATACACATGTATGTTACTTCAACATCTGCTCTAATGGAAGTAAATCCATTTTATTGTTGATGCGGGGTACACTGAATCAAAGAAAAAAGATTACTTTCGAGGAGATCACCAGTGTGGTACAGCTATTGCAGCTGGAAGACCCTTGCAGCTACTGCAGCTTGAAGATTGGCTGGAGGTGCAACTCGAAGAGTGCTGGATCATGCAGATACAGTCATGGTTTTGTGAGGGTTAGTTGCTTATAGGGCAGGAGTCCTGCGGTGAGGACTTGCAGGAGAATCCCAAGTATTAATATGTGAGACAGGAAGCCCTTGTGACAAAAGAGGCATGGCCTGCAGGAAGACAATGGTGGAGGGTGTGCAGGTGCTTTGGTGCCAAGTCAAGAGACCCATCCATTCTCTCTCAATTCCATATTGGATAGGTTTTCTTCAATATATAAACTGCAGCATCCTGGGGCTATATACAACAAATTAAAACACAACATAACATACCATAAAACACAATCTAATAACTCAATGGTACGTAATAAAAGTCTTGCACAAGGCATTATGGTAAATTTGTTTCTGATATAGCCAATTATGTAACAATGTTTGCCGCATTCATTTAGTTTAGCTTACACAAAAAATATAAGTATTGTTTGGTGGTCGGAAATGTATCTTTGCAAATTGAATTCAGGTTCTGGGTTGGTTATAAGCACTCATCATGACTTCTTTTGACTGGCGTGCAGCTCATTCCTGAAACAACATGACAATCAGGCATTAGTGTTCCAGAGCTTCAGGCACATCAATGAACTGATTAAAGAGATGCTGGAGTTGAAGACTCGATATACTGCAGTCGAAACTGAGCTCAAAGAGATGCAAGGTCGATACTCTCAACTCAGTCTGCAGTTTGCGGAGGTAGAGGGCGAGAGGCAAAAACTAGTAATGACCCTCAAAGCTCGGGCACCTACAAGATCATAGTCCACAGTGGAAACTTGATCCTCGAATGCTACTTCCATTTTGGATCTTGGAAGCTTTGTTCATTTCTGCTACTTCGGACATATGGTAGATGGAGAATAAGTGGCGAGGAAGGATCTTTACATGAGATTCGGAGATGCATGAGCGGAATTTATCATTTGAAAGAGATCATATATAATGGTAAAGTAAATAGACTTTGTTTGTCTCAACCTTTGCAAGATGAGCTTAGTGGCATAATAATATGTTAATTGTCTACCAAATGTAATTTATCAAGACTAATAGCACAATCTTTCACAAATCTTCATAGTATATATCGTGAGATCGTTTATTTTTTCTTTATTTTTTTTTCTTGTTTAATTTATCAAGAGATAAATTTCTATAAACAACGGTTTGAATGTGTTTTCCTCTTTTATTTATATCAACGGTGAAATCTGAGAAGGCAGGAGTGGTAAAAAGTTTATTGCCTCTACCCATTTGAGTTGGAAAAATATCTCACGATTATGCACGATGCAATTTTTTATTTTTATTTTTAATTTTAATTTTAAGAGTAACATTTG
>JBAMIB010073659.1:0-14949 GCA_037177415.1 Kaempferia rotunda
AACACGATTAACTTGATAATGTTTCAAAACTCATGAGACCTTTAGCACTTAACCCTTGAAAACTTTGTTATTGGCCCAATGGTCGACTGACCACGGCCTGACCCATATTATTATAGATTGGTCCGTCTGACAGCTCTAGATACGTGTGCAAAACATGTAAAGTCGTTTTCATCAAATGCCCAATTAAAAGGCCACCGTCATTTAATCCCGACGGAGCGGATTTCTTTATTCCTCCTCTACACTTCATGCTCATCCCGTTGCTCTCCTCCGTTGTAAACGCGCAAACTCCTCCGGATTCCTTGCCAACAACCCACGGCCGGCGTTGTCCCATCGCTGCGGGGTCGCGAATCTTGAAGTCTGACTCGGCGTGGCTTCTGCACGTAGGATTTGACTTCCAAAAAAAAAAATTAAAATAATAATAATAATAATAATTTAAATGTGTCTTAATTCTCTATTGATTTTGATTCTCGTGAACTTGACGTCGGCTCGTTGTCAAGTATCGTCAATTTACGGATCAAAGATAGATAAATAAGTTGCGGAGAAATGGCATTATGGTAAAAAAAAAATAAGGTTGAGGGTAATAAAGTAAACCGTATTATTCACCATTAATTACACCGGCAATGTAAAATTAAAGAAGGTTCTTCTTGTTGATTAACGGACTCGCAAGGGCAATTGTTACGGAAGTCTAAATTTACCGGAAAAAGGAAGAGAGCTGCGAGAGGGAGGGGTGGCAATTGCGTCATTTTGAGGAAAGTCGGTGGCAATTAGCTAAACGGAGGAGTTAGTTCGTAATTAGAATAGAGAAGGCGGTCGCGTATCGCGCGTTCATGTGGAACGGAGGAGGCCGAGAAAGAGGGAGCGGAGCGGAGCTAAAGAAAACACAGGGGAAAAAGAAAAAGGGGCGGAGGAACGCAACTACTCGGCGAGACGGGAGGGTTTTGGGCGGCGATCGAAGCCGGCGCCTGGCAGGGATTATCTTCTCATTGTGACTTTCCTTCTCTCTCTCCTTGCGTAGCGATTCGATCGGTGCATTTGGCAATAGGTTCTCGAAGAAGAGCAAGCGATGGAGGAGGACAGGATCCAGGTGTCGTAGGTAAGCGGCGATGAGGGAATCATTTTTTTTTTTTTAAACACGGGGAAGTGGAACCCGAGGGAATATTGGATTTTGATCCATAGATTGGGGACCTTTTTCTAATTTGATTCTTGATAGAGTTTTTGGGACCTCTAAGAAGGGAGCATCGGGGAACAACGATTGGCTTTCTGCGATAGTAGGAGACAATGGTAAAATTCTTCTTTTTAATTTGTGACATTGTGATGCTTAGCTCTGGCCCGACACCTTTTGATTTTCCTTAGAAATTTTTATTTTCGCCCGATAAAAAGTGCATTGACTTGACGCTCTAATCTCGTTTTTTCATGGCCATGTATCTACCAAACTAGATTAGATTGAATATTTTAATGAATTTATTTATTTCACTAGTCTGTTGAAAATATGTTTTTTTTTTCATTTATCTTGCACAACATATTCTGCTCGTCGTATTGCATTGGTTCCAAAACAGGGACTTTGAATAATTGATGTTTTGCTCAATTGGCTTCTGTGCTGAGTTCTTATCGCACATGCATTGAAACAAGCCCATTTTCATTAATGTTGAAACTGCTAAATATCTCTGGCAGGCAAGCAAGTCAAGTGTAGCTGTAGGATCACAAGTCTGGGTTGAGGATCCTGATGTGGCATGGATAGATGGACAAGTATTGGAGATCAAAGGAGATGAGATTAAGATCAGTTGTACTAATGGAAAGACAGTGCGTGCTTTGTTCTCAATTATCTTTCATTACATATTTTTGCATGGATGAGAGTTAGAAAGTCATTCCATAATATTCTGGTATATGATTATTTTTTTTTTGTCCCATGGAATATGCTTCTGAAGCTTTAATAGTTTGATTGCATGTATTCTTTGTGTACTTTATTAATTCAAATATTTTTCTCTTCTCTGTATCTGTTGTGGTATAGACCACTCAGAGTATTGAATTCTATTTCTCTGATTCAAATTGTGACTTTAATATGATCACATGTTACAATGCAGGTGACAGCCAAGTTTTCTAATGTCCATCCTAAGGATCCCGAAGCTTCACCTTGTGGAGTAGATGACATGACAAAACTTGCCTATTTGCATGAACCAGGAGTTTTGCAAAACTTGAGATCTAGATATGACATGAATGAAATTTATGTGAGTACAGAAGCTGAAGCACCAGTTTTTTTTTTTAAATCTGCAATGGTTAAATAACATTCTCTGTTAAGCAAACTGATGCCCCTCATAGTTCACTATTTGTACATAGTCATTGTGTCCTGGATGTTAAATCTTATTCACTTCCTTTCAAAGTTGTTAAGCATTGCAGGATTGTTTTCATTTTGATATCAGATTGCTTAGCCCAGCTCATTGATGAAATTATGTAAACAGACTTATACTGGCAATATATTGATTGCTGTCAATCCCTTCCGGCGTTTGACTCACCTGTATGACAGCCACATGATGGAACAATATAAAGGAGCAGCTTTTGGTGATTTAAGTCCCCATCCTTTTGCTGTTGCAGATGCTGCTTTTCGGTAATTTCTGTTCTTATGCTAGTCCTGTGTTCATGGACTGTGCTTTCATCACGAGTGTCTTCCAATGCAGATTGATGAGAAATGAAGGAAAAAGCCAATCAATTTTAGTAAGTGGGGAAAGTGGAGCAGGTAAAACTGAAAGCACAAAGATGATTATGCGCTATCTTGCTTACATGGGTGGTAGAGCTGTATCAGAAGGCAGGTCTGTCGAGCAACAAGTCCTCCAGGTTAAATTTCGTCCCATTACTATTTTGAATCAGAATCTTATACCATTACTATTTATCGAACTTCTCCTTTTCAACTCAAATTTCTCTAACATTATTCATTTATTTTTTTATATAGTCCAATCCTGTTCTTGAAGCCTTTGGAAATGCAAAGACAGTAAGAAATAACAACTCAAGGTAATGAGGAGTGAAATTTTTGACAATCACAATATCTTCTTTATTGCAACTAAAATTTTTTCTCATTCATTCTCAAATTACATTTTTGGTTACTGTTGTATCTGCAGTCGTTTTGGCAAGTTTGTTGAGATTCAGTTTGATGAGAGGGGAAGGATTTCTGGAGCTGCCATTAGAACCTACCTTCTTGAAAGATCTCGAGTTTGCCAAATATCTGATACTGAAAGGAACTATCACTGCTTTTACATGCTTTGCGCGGCACCACCAGAAGTATTCACTTTAGACATTTGGTTGACTGCTAGTATTCTATATATATTTTAAACCTCCGAGATGATAAGATTCCATTGTCTTTACGCTCTAACAAAAAGGAACATTTTTGGAGGACCATAGCATAAAGGGGACTAATTTTGCTATGCATAATCATGGACAATAGATTAAATTGAGTGAAAAATGGTTCAAACACCTTTCTTAGATATAGTCAATAGGAACAAGTGAATGTGTGTATATTGTTTCTTGTTTGATTATTTTGGTGGACTGTTTCTAACTTTTCACGTCTACCCTTTTTTTAAAAAACAAGGGATAGGGTAGTTTGAAACATCTGAGTGGTGAACAGTGGGATCTTTATAGCATAAGATAATCATTGACCTCTAACTGGCCCCGAATAGGATAATCATTGATGTCTAATTAGTCTACCTGATACGAAGAGATGCATTAATGATTTATACCCTACATTTTGAGGTTAGTTTTGTCTTTAGTCATTCAGATTACGTGAATGCATAATCATTGACCTCTAACTGGCCCCGAATGACATTTTACTAGTTTGGCCACGTGTTATTTCACTGTGCTGCTGTTTATTTTTTTCTTCCTGCACTTTTTGTTTTACTGGTTCAACAGAGTGATGACTTATTCTGGGGAGACCTTTGACATGCCACTCATGTATTAAGGAGTGTAATATTTCAATCTCTAGGATAATTCTCTGTGAGCATATATTTAAATCACATGTGGCTCTTGGTCGAGCTTAATTCTTTCAAGATAATGGCTCTGTTTTAGCTAGACGTGTGTGTATGATTTCTTTCCTTTTTATTTTATTTTATTTTATTTTGTTTTCAGTTTTTGTCTTGGATCATATTCAGTTTTATGGGTTAATAGATCCAAAGTGCGGTTCACTGTTCACACAAACACCCTTTGCAATGCTATTTCCTAGATACTCGTTTATGTTCTTGCTTATCATCTTAACTGAAAAAATACAAAGAAATATTATGTTAGCACAAGCAGTTTGCTTTACTGGTTCTAAAATTGGAAAAAAAAATGCTATTATCAAGGACATTCAAAGATACAAGTTGGGAAATCCCAGGACATTTCATTATCTTAACCAATCCAGCTGCTATGAGCTTGATGGGGTAGATGATTCCAAGGAGTATTTGGAAACTAAAAAGGCTATGGACATCATTGGCATCAATTCTGATGAACAGGTTTGTTGTCTGGTTCACATGAGAGGGCGAAAGAAATCCCAAATCTGATACATTGTCACACTTTTTCCATCCTTTATTGTTTACTATGTATATTGGTTGTTTCAGGATGCAATTTTCCGAGTAGTTGCTGCTATTCTTCATCTAGGGAATATTGAGTTTGTAGAAGGAAAGGACACAGATTCTTCTCAACCTAAAGATGAGAAGTCATGGTTCCATTTGAGAACTGCTGCAGAGCTATTCATGTAATTGTTGAACATTATGCTTTTCAATACTAGTTCAGATTGGATTCTGATTTTTTGAAGGAAATAATAAAAAAAATTAGGTGTGATGCAATGGCACTTGAAGATTCTTTGTGTAAGCGTGTTATTGTTACTCGGGATGAGAATATTGTAAAAGCCCTGGATCCAGAAGCTGCTGCTTTAAGTAGAGATGCCCTTGCAAAAATTGTCTACTCAAGACTGTTTGATTGGTATATTGGTTGTGTCAATCTGTGATAAGCTTTTCATGGTTTCTTTCTTTTGTTTGATCTCAGTTAGCAAATATCTGAAACGTGCAGTTAAATTATTTGATTTGAGTATGTTATATGCAGGCTTGTAAACAAGATCAACAACTCAATTGGCCAAGACCCTAATTCAAAATGCTTAATTGGGGTGCTCGATATATATGGCTTTGAAAGTTTTAAAACTAACAGGTGCTCAACTAGCCTGTTTTTGTTTCTGCAATAATATGTAAGACACTTGCTATTATTATATAATAGGATAAAATAAGGTTTGATATATGGTTCCTTATTGGGGGTTTATTCCTTGGCTGGAATAAGGGACATCTTACTATGCTAATACTCAATATACTTGGCTCCCATCAAAGTGTGCGGAGATGAATTTAAATGTTTTACTTTTTTGATACCCTTACACTTTGTTTATTTGCTTTTATAAATAATAATATAGCAATGAGATTGTGAATTGAATTAAAATTTTGTGGTACTATATTATTTTTGCTACTTGATGCACTTTGACATATGAGAAAGAATGATGAATGAATTTTCACTTAGATTTTTTTTTAAAAACTTTTAAGTGTATATCAATGAGATAGGTAAATTGATTTTTACTCCTATAAATATTTTCCATTTGACTTGGTTACTTTAAAAATAAAACTAAAAAAATAGTTAATCATGTGTATCAAAGTTTGCTAGCATTGGGACAATCAATAAAAGAGAAATCACAAGTATGTTGCTTGACACAACACAAGATTTCAAACAATCAGATAAATAATGTAAAACTTTTGGTTCTTTGGATATATTTGCATCTAACCTATCTAGCTAAAGCCTTCAGCGTTGAACCTTACTAGATCCAGCATTATCATAGTCTTGTGAATTGGGCCTCCCTCTTAAGATTACCTTGAACCATATGCTTTTTCATGATTCCTCTATGAACAAGAACTGTGTTTTGATAAGACTTATTCGACTGTTTTCATCAGATGTTCTATTAGTTAACATAGATAAACTGCTGGATAGACACTAACATTATATGTTTCACAGTTTTGAGCAGTTTTGTATCAATCTTACAAATGAAAAATTGCAGCAGCACTTCAATCAGGTTCGTTTAATAGTTATGATATCTTGTACTTTGTGCTCAATTATTATTAAAATTTAAACCTAGTTGTCATAAGTTTTGCAGCTATCACCTTTTTTTTCTGGTCACAGCATGTTTTTAAGATGGAGCAAGAAGAATATACTAAAGAAGAAATCAGTTGGAGTTATATTGAGTTTGTTGATAACCAGGACATTCTGGATCTTATAGAAAAGGTTTGCCTTGAATTCTTGCCCATACTAACTGCTAACTTTTTATCCATGTTGGCTTAAATGAATATGTTATGCAATTCTGTTAGTACCTCTATTCATGCTTTGGAATTAGTAGCAGGAAAAACAAATGGATAAGAGACATTTATAATGCTTCAACTAATGTGCCTAAATCAACCATTAGTTTGTGCACCATTTTTTTTTATTAGGTTCTTTCTGTTTTTTTGTCTCACAAGTTCCAAAATCATGTTCAGATTTAACAAGGCTCATAAAGTGATTCCTCAGAATAGGGGTTACAATAGTCCGAGTTTTAGATCTTAAGACAGTAAGCCAGAGGTGACTAAAACCTTCAAACTCTTTAATCATGCCACTTGGACACTATACCATATCTGCAAGGCTGCAACCATTTTATATAACTCAAGGCAATGAACCAAAGGTGATGCTCATACGTTCTCCAAGCTCATGACACACTAAACCATAGCTTACAAGGATTATTTTACTCACTTACACAATGCAGGTCAGCACAGTAGTTGAATTGTGCCAGGAGACTGAAACTGTTCAATTTTGGTTACTTGCTTGACATGATCTGATGCTTAACCTTCTCAATACAAGAACTCTTCATTTTTAATAGTCAAAGTGTTTATTGATCACTCTATCACCACTTACTGTAATCGACATTCTTAAAAGATCACATGTGATCAACACCAGTAAAGTAGATACTCAAATCCATTGTCTCAAATCCCTATATAGGTTGAGACCCACACACCTATAATGGAATCACCCCCACCACAAAGATGTGCTACAGAATCTTTATTTCTCACGACAAGTAATAGATCGAACATCTTGTATGCAATCGAAAACAACCTCCTTAGAAACACCAAAAAAAAAAAACACTATAAAATAGACAAGAATGAGATAAGGTTGTTTGGCCTAAGCTTAGTCCACATAGAGAACCGTAGTGTATTTTATATGAGAGCAACTGAGCAAAACTAATTAAAACAAAATGAGACAATGTGATCCTAGACATCATGCATCAAATCTTTTCAATTCTCCCCTAGACGCTTTATCAATATTGATGGTTAAATAAGTAAAACCTAACTTCAAGTGCTCATTGGATCAGAACTTCTACAACATGTTTCTCTAGGTGAAATTCGAGTCACTCTCTCCATGTCACCATCATATCCCACTAGGAGAAGAGTCTAGGGAGTGAAGTATGAAGAAACACAGACAAATTGCTACCCAGACTCATGTACTAAAGCTCTCGCTTTTCTCCCCAGACTCCTCTCAATTCTGGTGGAGAAATAAACAAATTTTATCTCACTTTAGGCATGTGAGAGTTCCATGACAAATGCCAAGTTTTCCACGACATTACCTATAACACACAAATCTTCTGCATGCCACCTACAACATGCGAGTCTTCTGTGACATCACCTAGGACACCCAAATATTGAATCGTCTGGAACATCACTCAGGGAACACAGCTCTTATGTGATGCATCAGAGGGTTCCCACAAGCACGTGAGAGTTGATCTTCTTCCTCCTCTCCTTCCCCTTCTCCTTCTTCTAGTGTTCGACACATGCTTCGACGCTCAACATGGGCGGTGCATCTTGAGCCAGCCAAGGACTAAAATCCTGGCTTTGCTTAAGATGTCAAACTTTGATTTACCATATGCTAGATTTAATGAGAAACTTATGGAATTTCATATATCAAAATTGTGGTGGACTTCATAGTGAACACTTCATGCATGATTGAAGATGCCATTTTTTCATATGGTTTTAGTTCTTTTGATTTCATAGTTTATTTCATAGAGATATCATAAGTGCAAGTGAAAAATTTGAGAAAATTTTGGGATTTTAATGCATTGGATGCCTAACAATATTTATTAGATCTATCCAAGATGAATGAGTTATCTATACACATCTTCTATATAATAATTTTTTTTGTTTTTAACTGTCAGAAACCTGGTGGAGTTATTGCTCTCCTGGATGAGTGTTGGTAATCTAACACTAAATGTCTTGATTTTTTATGAATTGATTGAAAGGACGTTTTAGTTATTGTCTTTCTTCTTTGTGCAGCATGTTGCCAAGATCAACACATGAAACTTTTGCTCAGAAACTCTACCAAGCTTTTAAAAATCACAACCGCTTTAGCAAGCCAAAATTATCTCGGTCTGACTTTACCATTTGTCATTATGCTGGTGAAGTGAGTACCTATATTTATGTCCCATATTGATCTACCTGTAAATCGTATTGTGATCTTAGAATTTCCCTCATATAGGTTACATATCAGACAGAGTTGTTCTTAGACAAGAACAAGGATTATGTGGTCGCGGAGCATCAGGCTCTTTTGAGTGCCTCTAAATGTTCTTTTGCTTCAAGTTTGTTTCCACCTCTTTCTGAGGATGCTTCAAAATCTTCAAAATTCTCTTCAATAGGCTCAAGATTTAAGGTACAATGGTATATATTCACTTAGGAGAACCCTAAATTTGTCATGCTATAAATGTTATTTTCAATAACTACGCAGCAACAACTGCAATCTCTGCTAGAAACTCTAAGTTCCACTGAACCACACTACATTCGTTGTGTTAAACCCAACAATCTGTTGAAACCAGCAATATTTGAGAATCAGAATATTCTTCAGCAGCTCCGGTGTGGGGTAGGATTTTCAATTAGTAGTTCGAGTAAAAGGAGTCACTTGTATCTGATGTTGCATCATTTCTTTGTTTAGGGAGTGATGGAGGCCATTAGAATAAGTTGTGCTGGATATCCAACAAGACGGGCATTTTGTGAATTTATTGACCGTTTTGGCATTCTTGCACCACAGGTTTTGGACAAAAGGTATTTTGTATTTGAATGGTTTATATGAAGATATTGGTATTTGTTTAATCTCACTCTTCTGATATTCTTTGCCGGACAGTTGCGATGAGATCACTGCTGTAAAGAGGTTGTTAGAGAAGACGGATCTCAAAGGTTACCAGGTAAAATTTACTAAAGAAAATAATTTACAATATTTAAGTATTTTTCTTTTTGACATTTGGTCAAGTATAACCGGATAACATTTACTAAAGAAAGTTATCCTCAATACTCAAATACTTCTCCTGTTTCATTTGGTCAAGTATTTTATCAAAGTGCCTTCACTTTGGAAGATTTATTTGTTTTCTTTTATTTTGAATTTATTGGGATTGGGCTCCTATGTTGCATAAACTTTAGTTTCTCCTTATCTGTTGCTTCTCTTTTCCTTCTACTACCTTTGGTTAGTTATACCTGTATCATGACCAACATATTCTTCTATAATAAGAGTTCTCGTGCCATTTCGTCTGTTACAGGCGAAACATTTCGTTCCGCCTGTAGACCGGCATAGGCATGTCTCTGGCGCCGATGCTACCCAAGGCATCATAGACACATCACGCTGCTCGGTGACGCGTTCGGAGGAGTCGCACTGGCTTGGTGATGCGTTTGGAGGTGCCGTGCTGGCCCGACAATGCGTTTGAAGGCACCACGCTGGTTGACGATGCTTCCGGACGCGTCGCATTGGCCTGGAGGCCGCTGTCGATGAATCGCGGTGCGGAACAGGAAAGGGGCCCGAAGTTTTAACTTTTAATTAATTATCATATCTTATGTTAGTAATTTTAATTAACTCTTATAGCTATGAATGATTGGAATAATTTAAATAGGCTTAATTTTGTATTATTCTAGACTGGGACTGAAATCTCTGTACGGACTGAAATTTTGGACTGAAATTTTAAACTGTGATAACAACTCTTATTGGAACTTAATACGACTGGGGAAAATGTTGTGATATGCCTAAATTTTTTGCTAGTCTAAATTTTATTTAATTGATCGGGTAAGTTCCTATGTATATTCACTTCTAACGTTCAGCCTCCATAATTTAAGATTTTATGTTGCATTCAGACTAGTTGATCATCAAAATTTCTAATTAAATTCCTGGTTTTGAGGATTAAAATTATGATTATAGTGCAGACGTACGAGTACTAGATTCTTTAAGCAACCTAGTCACATTGCTGATGAGTTATCTAACTTCTAACTATAAAATATATAGGTTGGAAAAACGAAGGTGTTTCTTCGAGCTGGTCAAATGGCTGAACTTGATGCTCGTAGGAATGAAGTTCTGGGAAGATCTGCTGCCACAATCCAAAGGAAAGTTCGATCATACTTGGCCCATAAAAAGTTCATTTTGCTTAAGAATTCAGCCATACAGATTCAGATCATATGCAGAGGTATCTACTAAAAAGTTGATTTTAGCAGTGATTTCTGCTACATAAACTTTAAATCTTTCTAGCTGATGCCAGACAATTTGTTCTCATTCTTTTTGAAGGTCAACTTGCAAGACAGCTTTATGAAAATATGCGTAGACAAGCTGCGGCACTTACTATTCAGACATTTTTCAGAATGCATCTTGCAAGGATAGCTTACAAAGAGTTATTGTCTTCCACTGTAACCATCCAAGCTGGCTTAAGGGGAATGGCTGCTCGTGAGGAACTTCATTTCAGGCAGCAGACAAAAGCTGCCATTATTATTCAGGTACATTTTGGATTGCTTCTTGGGCATTTACATATCACACATCTAGTTTGGGCACACAGTACACTGACTAGCAACACTTAAACTAACAAACTTTGAGTTCAAATAAATCTAGAAGCTCCCTTGCACTAAAATTATCTTTCACTAGTTAACTCAAAATACCTATTAGGATTCTAATGGTCAGGCTGATCTTATCTTTTTTTTCCATAGCATTTTTGTTAGGCTGACACGTATTGTTAGTTTGAGAGCAATAAACTGGTAAATGCTTAAGGCCAACTAATTCTTCCAGAGTCATTGCCGCAAATTATTGGCTTGCTTGAATTACTCAAGGACGAAGAAGGCTGTGATCACTACTCAATGTGCTTGGAGAGGAAAGGTTGCAAGAAGAGAGCTACGGAATCTTAAAATGGTAACGTAATTTGTTTTTCTTTAAACTTTCTTTTGTAGATCATTACCATGAGTGGCATGGATTTAAGTTCTCAGTGTATGAATTTTGGTTAAGGACATGGGCAACAATCTCTTCTTTAAATCTAAGCTACTTTAATATGGAATTTCAATTATTATGGTAGATGACATTTTGTCATAACTTCTAAATTGATACCCTATTTCTGACTGTGGGACCGGTGTGTGGTGCCCGGGTCACCTTTTGCCACTAAATTGCTACCCTATTTCTGTCATATATACTTTGGTAAAAAAATTTAATTATAAACTGCTGAGCAATCTAATTTATCTGTTGTTTACGGCGTGGATACTCCATATTGAATGCAACTATATATTTATTCTTCCCTTTCCAGGCGGCTAGAGAAACTGGTGCCCTTCAAGCTGCTAAAAATAAGTTGGAAAAAGAAGTTGAAGAACTTACATGGCGTCTGCAATTGGAAAAGCGCATGCGAGTAAAAAAAAATCATCATTTCTCTCTTTTAGTTTTTCTAACTTTCTTTGATACCATATTTTCTATATGGTTGTCCAAATAAACAGGATCCTGTTTTGATGATTCTGTGCTAAACAACATCCTATTTTGATGGTTCTGCTCCTATACTCATTATTTTGGAACAAAATAGATTCCGTCTGTCATACCTTTTGATGTTTAGGGTAGACAATATCCTAAAAGTATCTCAACTTCCACTAGAAATAACTGCATAGATGATGGAAAGGGTATGTTTTGATAATGCTTTCTAGCATTCTAAGGCCTTCTTTGTTCGGAAAAAAAAAAATTCAATTGTCAGTTTTTTGTTTTCTACAAACATAAAATTTGAAAGCTCAAACGAGATGTAAAAATAATATTTACATTGTTTTTTTTTGACACGTTTAAATTTATTAGAGGTGTGTAGTGCGATAATTTTTTCTTCTTCTAATTTTTAGTGGTTTTCTTTTATTTTTTAAAAGCTGCAAATTAAAACTAGAAAATTTTCACAAACCAAACAAGGCCTAAGAGTTTGGGGGCAGATGCTTGCTAAATGCATGTTTGAAGACCCTTTTCTCAATGCCGTGACCTATATTGAAATCATTTTAAGCATAACTAGAAATCCTGACCTAAATAGTCCTTTATGACCTATATTTAAGAGTTCGATTCTTATCCATTGATTGATCTGTGTAACTTCGGTCTTGGTAACAAGGTCCTCAACTCATTCTTGAGAGTGGGTGCTCGTTTGTTGTTCCAATCTGAATTTTTAGGTTCAATAAAGAGAAACCCAAGAACATTTTTGGAAAAATTGATCCAGCTTGTTACTCGGTGCAATTGAGATTAAATATTTTAAAAATCACTTATTGAATTTCTAAGTTGTATTTGTATACTGCAACAAGTAAAATTTACCTTATTGATACAGTTTTGAGGACTAAATTTCTCTCTGAAAGTCAAATAAGAAATTCTGATCACCATTTTCTATGGAAATTCAATTACTAATTTCTCAGAAAATCCAACCATAAGATGGATCTGGCGGAGTTTTGAATTCTGCCTGAACTAAACCATGTTTGTCCTTTTGATATATTTTATTATCATTTTGTTTCTCTGCAAATTTTATTTCTTAAATTAAAGTTAAGTCTGTTTTGATTGGCAGATGTAGTCAGACTCGTATAAATTTCCTAAAATAGAGTTGAGTCTGTTTAATTGAGTGATGTTGTCGAACTCATGTTTAACCATAGGTTTGGGTGATCCTTTGGCTTAAATTTACATGTACAAGTCAACTTGTGTGGCGACTATGTTTTAGGTAGTAGATTAGACTCTCACGTGTCGTAGAAGATATGGTCCTGTGAAGTCACAGAACAGGGGGAAGGAAAACTGTAAAATTTCCCCCTAATTCAGTCCTTCCGTTTCATCTCCAAATTATTACTAATATCTTATACTGCTGTCAGTTATCAATGTTCTTAATATGGATAGTTGAATCCATGTACTTGTCTTGCATCATTCTCTCACACGCATCGACTTTTTTGTAGGCTGATCTCGAGGAAGCTAAGAACCAGGAAAATGTGAAATCGCAAACTGCTCTGCAAGAGATGCGACAAAAATTGAACGAAGCTATTTCTTTGTTGACTAAGGAGCGTGAGGCTTCTAAAAAGGCTGCTGAAGTAGCTGCTGAAATAGCTCCTGTCATTAAAGAGGTTCCTATTGTTGACACAGTTCAGTTGGATAAGCTTAGGGATGAGAATGAGAAGCTTAAGGTTAGATTGACCTTAATGATTTATTTTGCTTCTCTACTATCCCTAATTTGACTGCCAAGATTTGTTTATTCAGTTTTCGTATTGTGAATACCCACTGTGTTTGAAATGCATTTGTCTTCCAAGTGTCATTTTTTCCCCCTGAAATTCACTTCCTTTTCTTCTTTCATACTTAGCCAACATCAGTGCATCATACACGATATTCTTCATATTCATATTTTTGTAGGCTATGGTGAGCTCACTAGAAACAAAGATCGATGAAACTGAGAAGAAGTTTGAAGAGACTAGTAGAATCAGTGAAGAAAGGCTGAAGAAGTTCAATGATGCTGAGACTAAGATAATTCAGTTGAACAATTCAATGCAGAGGTTTTTATATATATATTTTAAAACTTTCTAAGATACCTTACCTTCCTGTATCTTTTTACAAACTATATGGTTGCGCTGATATATGTTTTCATTTTTCTGGTTTTGTTTCTTAATTCATTTGATGCCCATCAATATGGTGACAGGCTCAAAGAGAAACTTTCTAACGTGGAATCTGAGAACCAGATTCTACGACAGCAGAACTTATTGCATTCCTCAGTGAAACCCATATCTGAGCATTCATCAATTCCAACAACTCCTACCAAACATGTAGTCATGTGTTATGTAACCATGCTCTATTTCTTACCTATTCTTATTTTCATCAGTCCCTTATACTCTTATTGTCTTTAATGACAGAATTTGGAGAATGGCCATCATCATGTTGAAGATCCTAAGGTAAAGTGTGTTTACTATATGTAAGGATCTCATTCTCATCTGTGTGCAGATTGCAATATCACTAGTGATGCTTAGCATCACCTAAACTCCATCTATCTGTTGGAACCTCAGAGTGCCCAACCAGGTATCAAGGACTATGAGAATGCTGATGCTAAGCTGAGCAAATTTCATGCTGAGAGACAACTTGTGAGTGTTTTATATTCCACAAAGCTAAATTATTATTGCACTTCTCACTCCTTTTGATGTGCTCTCTTTCTTCACAGGAGAATGTAGGTGCCCTAATCAGTTGCGTCAGCAGAAATATTGGGTTTAGTCAGGGAAAACCAGTAGCTGCATTAACTATATACAAATGTTTTCTTCACTGGAAATCCTTTGAAGCTGAAAGAACTAGTGTGTTTGATCATCTCATCCAGATGATTGGGTCTGCGATCGAGGTAATCTACAAGTTTATAGAGTTCTATTTTCTAATTTGTGTAATTCCATTTTTTCAGGTTCTTTTAGATATCTGATTCTGGAGATTTCATCCATTTACTTGACTACAGTACTATGATATACTAGACGTTGTCCATGTAGTTGTCGGACAGATAGG
The DNA here is from genome assembly GCA_037177415.1 of Kaempferia rotunda. NCBI lineage: Eukaryota > Viridiplantae > Streptophyta > Magnoliopsida > Zingiberales > Zingiberaceae > Kaempferia > Kaempferia rotunda. The sequence goes on from JBAMIB010073659.1 coordinate 14,809, forward strand.
GATGACAATTTCACCCTAACCGGATGGAGAATCCGATATCTGACCCTAATAAAGAAGGGTATGGAAGACTATCAATACCCCATATCCGACCCGAATATCTGATTAAATAATATATACATATATATATTAGAGAAAATTTTC
>JBAMIB010073958.1:0-14935 GCA_037177415.1 Kaempferia rotunda
AGTCCGCGACTGTGCGTGCACGCAGCGTATTATCATTTTCTTCTTTTTTTGTTTTAATTTTTTAATTTTAAATTAATATATATATTTTTAAACTCCTTATCAATTGGGTTCAGATTTTCCAATTGGTTATAGTATTCACATTAAAAAAAATTTAAGATTTTATCTATATGATTCATACTTCCCAATTAGGTTATAGTATTTAAGTTGCTAAAAAAAATTTAAATAAAAAAATTATGTGTTTACAGAGTATAATAATGCATTTACGAGGTATAGTAATATATTTAGGGTTTAAATTTTCAAATTTTACCTATAGGGTTCATGCATCCCAATTAGGTTATAATGTTTAAGTTTAAAAAAATTAAAAATGAAAAAATATACGGAGTATAGTAATACATTATGGGATATAATAATATATTTATAATTTATATTTAATAAATTATTAATTAAAAAACACTTTGATACTATGCGCGTGCATAGTACGGACGCACACTGTATATATATAATCATTGTGATTTTATTATTACTATAATTTATTGGACCGGTTCAGAATTTAGATAGAAAATTTAAACACAAGATAATAATAAAAATTAAAGGTACGTAAGCGCTCTTTTCATTTAAAAAAAAAGAAAGTATGACGCCCAATTTTGTATGATTTGACAAAAATTAGGTAATGGAATCGTAATGACTGCCATATTTACAAAATTGCAAGCTACAAATTAATTGATTTATTAATTCAGACATATCAATATTGAATATAATATATCACTCAATTGATGATTTTTTAATTTAATTAATTTAACTCATTTAAAATCAAAATCAAATCAACTATATATAAAAAAATTGAATTAATCGAATCAGTTAATTTTGTTTAATTAGTTATTTCCTAAATGGTTTAATTAATTTATGAATTTATAATAAAAATTTATAATTTTTTATATTATTAAAAAAAATATAGAGGAAGTTGGAATTATTTTAATATCTTATCTTTATTAAAATATATATATTTATAAAAACAGAGTTTCCTCTAAAAAGTTTCCTGCCTAAATATAAAAAAAAAATTTATTTTCTAAATCATATTTAAAAAAATATATTTTTTGATTTAATTTATACAAAAATAAAAAAGTTTTATGTTTTCTAAATCATATTTAAAAAAAATGTATATTTTAATTTAAGACTATTTAAAACTCATATTTAAAAAATATATTTTTTGATTTAATTTATACAAAAATAGAAATTTTTTATGTTTTCTAAATTATATTTAAAAAAATGTATATTTTAATTTAATTTAAGATCATTTAAAACTCATTTAATTTAATATATATTTTTGATCAAATCAATAAATAGAATGTTTCTTTTATTTCAAATATTTTATAATTTAAAATGAATTTCAAATACATAATTAATGTTCTCTCAGTTTATATATATATATATATATCTTCCTATTTTCTCTATGATTTAAATGTGAAAATTTTTGAAAATACATAAGATTATTCAATTCTAGCAACAAAATACCAACAAAATATAAATATTTTATTTAATTAAGTTTTTCATAATTTGTAATAATATTTTTTATTTCATATGAAATGTATTAATCATAGTCAAATTAATTTGTTACATCTAATGTTTTAATTTCATATAAAAAAAATTCATATTAACTAATTTTTTTATACATATTTTATACGTGATATAATCTGTGCATCGCACAGGTGAAATACTAGTAATCTTAATAATTAAGTTAATAAAAATTAATTATGAATTTAATATGTTAAATAATTATAATAATTAAGTAAAATTTAATTAAGTTAATTAATTAGTTACGAATTTTACTTATTAGTTTAAATAATTTTAATAATTAAATTAATTAACTAGTTTCAAACAAGTTTTAATAGTTTTAATAATTAATTAAAACGTCAAGAATAAGTTTAGATTTTTTTTTTTTTTGTGAATTAGCATTTCTATAGGACTTAGTAATTAGTGTGTGTGTATAAAAGGGTTGTAATATGTATAAAAATGTATTACATAACCAAATAAATTTAGTAAGATATGATTTAGCAGGTATACAAAATTTATATGGTATATATGTATAATACATATATATAGTAAATTCGAATTATTCCTAAGAAAATTTAATAAGAAATTTGTATGAATAAAATAAAGTTTTATATGGAACCTTTCAAAATTTTCTTTGGGATAGACTTAGCACAACCAATATATATATACACCCTTAGAAAAGCTTTGCTCCTATTTTGTGCCACCACCGCCGGCCCTAGCCCTCACCACCGCCAGCCCTAGCCTCCATCACCACCGAACCAAGCTATCAGGGGAGGAGAAAAAGAAGAGGCTTAGTAGCAAGAAGGAGTTAAAGGCATGTTATATACTTTATTATGCTTTACTTAGTTCCTTAAATTCATGGATGTCAGGTGCCCTTGTAGCACCGTTTTTAATGGAGCTGGAGGCTATGAAATCTTCATGTTTTGATAGTTGTACCATACCATGTAATCATGCACGTTCTACATCTGGTACTATGTATTGGTTAGTTCCTATAAGCTAAGTATGTTTCAGAACCATGGTAGATTAGATGAGTTTCTTTTTCGGAAATTGGTTTAGTTGTACTTGTGTTTACTCTTGTTTTTATCATGTTAACTTAATTAGTCACATGACTAACTTTAATGTGTTTCGGATTTTAGTCCTAGTTATATCCATGTTTATTCTTGCTTCTTGTCATGTTAACTCAATAAATCACTAGCTAATTTTATGTGTTTCAGATTTTGTAGGAATTATGCTCCTCACTATTTCTTTAGGGGATAATAATCATGTTTTACTTTACAACCATGCTTAGGTTCTTCTTCTTGTTCCCAACAAAAAGTTTGGCTAAACGAAGCGGATGAGGAAAAAGAGTCACATTTAATGATATGAACTCACTTAACTATTTTGATGTTGAAAGTTAATGTTTGATGTTCTTTTATTAAAGTGAGAAGGTTAATGGGACTAAATGTCAGCAAGGCTTAAATTTTAAATGTTCAAGGTCTTATGTTTATGTCGATGTATGTTTATGCTCATGCATATCCTCTTAATGCTCATATTCACGTTTCTGTTCATATATGTTTATGCCTATGTACGTTTATGTTCATGTCTATGCTCTCGTTCGTGTGTATGTCTTTGCATGCAGTGTGTTTATATTCATGCATTAGTAGGCTTATGCAAGGAAAACACTTTACTATGAATAATGATTTAGTTAGACAGGTTTTCTCTTTAGGATACATAGATATAAGAACTAATTAATGCATAGTATGATTTGAATGCACTGAGTCTCTCAACTCACAGATTTTAACTATTTCAGGTAACGAGACGAATGAGGTAGGAGGCAATGAGAAGTGAGTAAGATCAGAACAAAAGTCAGTACAACCCGTGGAATAAATTCTAGAATTATATGACCAGTACCTAATGTTGCTAATATTTAATTGTTTAAGAATTATTCAAGTACCTCAAGTAAATCAAGAGTATATTATAGTTGTAAGTGCATTTATGATTCAGGGCGTCTGCAAAAAAGTCAGGAACGTTTCACTTTGTATAACTAGATTTTTCTCTTTTATTTGGCCTTCATTGATAATTTTTTCTTTTACCAACCTTCATAGTCAGATTCTTTTACCAGCTAGCTGTATTTTTCATTGTTGCTCAGTCTTTATAACAATTTTCCCTCTACTAGCTACGAACCTTAGCTGGATTTCTGTTACATAACTGAATTTTTCTCAGTTGCTCAGCCTTTATTAATGATTTTGCCTGTACTAGCTATCGGTCTTAGCTGGATTCTTTTACATAGATGGAATTTTCTCAGTTGCTAAGCCTTTATTGCTAATTTTTTCCCTATAAGTTTTGGCTTATAAAATGTCAAAAATTGTAAAAACATTGTTAGAACACAGTTAGAAGGCCATTTAATCTCAACAATCTATAGAATTGCAAATTAATCCAGCTTCTGACAGTGATGCTTTATGGTGGACTTATTATAAGAAGCTACATCATACTCATAAACAGTTTTAGAAGAAAGTTTTTGAAGTTTAATCACAAATCACTTAACCAAGAGTGGGGACACAAAGGAGAACAAACAAGGATCAATTGTCAGATACATATGACAAATACACAACAAAATGAAGCAGCACAAAGGAGTCGGATGAACTCAACCAAGAAGAGCTCTAGAGGCTGAGATCTCTTATTGGTAATCTTGAAAAGCCTCCATGTATTGCTTCATTAGTGTAGTCAGGTATGTTTCCATCCTCTATTAGATTAAATGTCTTGGATATAACTTTTTTCAACTCTTGAATCATGGATTCAGGAGTTACCAATCATATGATGCACTTACCAAGTGCCTTTTCCATGTACTCACCATTCAATAAAAAAATAATCACAGTCGATGGTTCCTAACTACTGTAGTAGATTTAGGAGATGTTAAATTAAGATCATCATTAACCTTAAGAAACGTTCTTTATGTTCCTAAATTATACAGAGACCTTATCTCTATCCAAAAGCTTACTCGAGATTTATGTTGCAATGTAAATTTTCAATATAGCTATTCTGTATTTCATGACAAGAATTAGAGGAAAGTGATTGCACATGCTAAAGAATGTATTATCTTAAAACATCGAGACAGTAAAACATTACCAAATGTAAATTGTCTTCTTTATTTTCAAAACTCTATTCGTCTAATAATGATAAAATTTGACTTCACCACCACCAACATGGACACTCATTATATAGAATTATTGAAATTTTATTTCCATTTATTTCAAAATATAGATCTTGAAAATTTCCATTGTGAAGTGTGTGAACTTGCTAAAAACAGACATGCCTTTTTCAGTGAAATTTAGGGTCCTAAACTCCTAATGTTTCTTGGGCAAAATGGTTTGTGACATTGATGATTGTGCGCATGTTACTTAGATTTTTTTAACCTATACATAAATATGATGTTAGGAAAATACTCCCAATTATTTATTTCACAATTAAAAACAAAATTTGGGTCATATCAAAAGCTTTAGCACTAAAGCTTTAGAACAAATAATGCTAGGGTTTATTTCAGTCAACTCCTAACATCTTATTTTCAAAAAACAAAAAAAAAAGGTAGTACATAGATTCTTCTTCTATCAATACACCACAATAAAAGAAATAAAAATAAAAAGTCACCTACTACAATCAACCCTTTTCTAGAATAAACCCTTTTATTCTAGAAAAATATGCCTAAATCTTTTTAGAGAAGCACTTCTTCCAATCGTTCATTCATCTACCAATATTTTGGGATTTAAGAATTTAATGGAAACTATCAACATCCTATCCAGAACATACACACTTTAAATAATCTTAATCCCAGACCCCAAAATATTTAGGTGTGTCATTTGTTCCTATGCATAGTCAAAAAAAATAGAGGGAAGTTAGATCCAAGGGTGTTAAAATGTGTATTTGTAGTTATCCTCAACACAGCAGGGGTATAAGTACTCCTTTCAATGAACATGCATCTTACTTCACATCTTATCATAAGGAGAATTTTATACTGGAAGATAAGGATGGGATTTCATACTCGACCTGTCATTATCTCCAATGTCTAAGTCACTATCTAAGTTAATACCAAATCCTATGTCTGGATCCATACTAAATCTTAAATCCAAACATCTATCAAATCCTATGATTGAATCAGTGTCCTACTATGTCAAATATTATGTTTGAATTTATGATAAATCATAAATTTGAATCTGTGTCAAATTCTATGCATAAACCTGTGCTTAAATCTGTGCATGGAACTACCAACTCTGTCAATGAGAATATGAAACTTGACGGGGCATACTTAAGGAAGAAGATGATTGTCCCTAAATTAATGCAAGTCCAAGTACCCAACCCAAATCTTAGGAATGAGCTAACAATTTCTGATTCTTCATTACAAATTGTACGAATCTCATGTAGCTAATGAAGACCTAAATCTTCCCATTACTTCTAGGCAATGAACTAAAGAGTATACAAAATGACTTTTATATCCTCTTGCAAAGTTCTTATCTTTTGGACAATTTCACTATCACGTAAATCCTTCTTAGTTTAACTTGAACACCATTATCAACCCTACCACCTTAGATGAGGCGTTATCCAATCAGAAATGGAAAAAGAAATGCAGGCATTAGAGCAAAACATGGAAATTGGTGAAGTTGCAGAAGGAAAGAAATCTGAATGGATGGATTGATACTGATAGAAAGGTGTAAGGCAAGGCTGGTAGTCAAGGGCTATACTCAAACCTATGCAATTGATTATCTAGTGACTTTTGCTCCAATTGCAAAAATGAATATAGTTAAAATTTTACTATCATTAGCAGCTAATTATAGTTGAAGTAGTTACAACAATTTAATGTCAAGAATGTATTTTTGCACAGAGATCTAGAGGAACAAATTTAAATGAAGGACCCTTAATTCTTAGAAGTTGTAGAGGTGGTGAATATTTTTCCAATGGGTTATATTTTGTAACAAAAACGATATTATACATACAGTGCGTCATATACCCCACAACATAATGGTTTAGCAAAAAAAACAAAACTATGTTGATATGTATCATTAAGCTTGCCTTTCAATCTATGGGGAGACGACCTTCTAATTTCTTGTCATATACATAATTAAAGTTCCAATTCACATACATAACTGTACAAAACTTCTCCATATGAATTATGAAGACGAAGAACTCCTAAGTTAGATTATTTTGAGGTTTGGGAGTGTTTTGCAGTTTTTACAAAGTGGTTGAACATAAAAGAACAAGTTAGTATCAAGCGCTCTAAACTTGTAGGTTATATTAAAAAGTCTAAATAAGATGCATTAAAGATAAATCGAATAGGGTACTAGTGAAGGATGAGACAACAAAGGAGTGAAGAGGTATTTTCATCAATGTTTTAATGAAGGTTTAGATGAAAATTTTAAATGATCATAGAAATGTCAAAATTTAAATTTCGACTCTGAAAGTAGATCCAGCGTTACATGGGGAAAAAAACATATGGATCAAAGGATATTCTCATAAAGGTATAGAATTACCTAGGGAAACAAGTATTATTGAAAACAAAGAAAATTCTTGATCAATGGAGACAAAATACTTTATTCCCTAAATTAAAATCAATGAAGACATACAAAATTATGCAAATTATAGAGCATTAAACTAATGAGTCAATGAAACTTTGTACAAAATTACTTCTTAGACTTCAAAGAAGCAAACATGCATTACTCGCAACCTGTTTCTTTAAATTGTAATAGCAAAGCTACAATATCTAGGGCAATTAGAAAGGTATACAAAAGAAAATCTAGACATAGCTAAAAGGTAGGAACATATAGCAATTATTACTGACTAATGGAATAATTAATATTGTTTTATGTGAGATCTTAGTTGATTCAATAACTAAAGGACTAATTGAAGAAAAGATAAAAGCATCATAAGTTAAAATGTGGATAAGATCCTTTAAAACAAATCATGAATAATTGGAACCCTACCTTTACTTAGTGAAATTGCTAAGTAAATATATAATGAATACATTATTGATAAGTGAGATATTTCTTCTCAAATACTTTGAGGATGTGTTAAATTCTTAATGAAGTTCATTTTGCATGGAAGTCCATCTATGTAAACATAAGGAATTGTGCCCACTCCAAACAAAGGTTTAGAATACCTTGGTAAATGTTCATGAATCAAATATGTAGTAGAAGATCCCGAATACTGCTAACATATTTTGGTGAATTTTTTAAATGATTTGAATAGATCTTTGTGTGTGATGTTTATGATTCTAATATCAAGAACTCTAGATTTAATTTCTAAACTACAAGTATACCATTAGAGTCATGAAACTCTTAAACTGATAGTAGTATTAAATCAAAAAAAAAGGTAAGCAAAGACTAAAGACTGAAATGTTGACATTATAATCTATGTGAGGATTGTAGAATATAGCCTACAATGTCAAATTATTTGTCTCACATTGGTAATTTTAATTTTATTACAACAACAACAACAATCAAGCTTTATTCCAATGAATGAGATCGGCTATATGAATCATCTTATGTCATTGAGCTCGACCCCTACTATATCCTCATCTTATTTTATCATTGCTAATTAAGTCTTCTTTTTTTTGTCTCCGTCTACCTCATTAATGTGGGTATTTATCATAATCTCACATCATCTAATTGAGTCATTTCTCAAAGTTTTTCCCTCAATAGTTGTAACCCTAATTTTTCTTTAATATGCTCATTCTTGTTTTATCCATCCTCGTATGTCCACGCATCCACCTTAACATCTTCATCTCTGTAACTCTCATCTTGTGCTCGTGTGCTCACTTTATAGCCAATATTCAACTCCATATAACATTGCATATCTAATCGTCATTTTGTAAAACTTCCCTTAAAAATACTTTACGATCACAAAAAACGTAAAACGCTCTCTTCCATTTCAACCATCATATTTATATTTTATGTAAAAAATCAATATCAAGCCTCCATCATTTTGCAAAAAGAATTCTAGATATTTAAAATTTTCAATTACAGGATCCCTTGATCTTCTATTTTAACAATTGTCTTATTATTAAATTTAAATAACATATATTTTATATTTACTCTACTAAGTCTTGATCCTTTAACTTCTAATATCTCCCACCAAAATTCGAGCTTAATATTTAATCTTTCACGTGTCTCATCGATCAAAATAATATCATCTACAAGCAATATACATTATCATACATATCGATTAAAGTATTTTGAATCCAATGAGTTTATCCATAACTAGTGTAAAATAAATATGGACTTAGCACTGATCCTTGGTATAATCCTATTTTTATAAGAAGTGTTGTAGTTGATTTGCCTAGAGTGTTCACTCTTACTATTACATCATCATACATACGTATCATTAATTGTTTTAATATATAATAAGCTAACACCTTTTTTCTATAATTCTCTACACAATTACTCTCAGGACTCTGTCATAAATTTTTTCTGAATATCATGTGTAAGTCTTACTTCTTTTCCCAATACTTTTCAATCTAATAAGATATATAAATCCTATCACCTTTCATGTAAATCCAAATTGATTTTTTATTGCCCCCGCGGCCGTAGTTGAGTTGCACTCGTGGTAGATTGGCATCACAAATTGATTTTTTAGTACCTTCATCTCCTTAATTTTTTTCTATCGCTCTTTCCAAAGTTTTATGGTATGGCTCATTAGCATAATGCATCTATAATTTGCATGATTTTATGCATCTCTTTTGTTTTTATATAAAGGGACTAAAATACTTATGTGGTTAGGCACTTTCTACATTTTCAATATCAGATTAAATAACTTAGTAAGTCATTCAATACCCTACTTCCCTATGCACTTTCATACCTCTGTAAGTATATCATCTAATTCACCAAATTTTTATTTTTCATCTCATTTAATTCATGTTCTACTTCTAAATTTAAATTTCTATATACTCTTTGACTTACTTAAATTTCCTAACTAATTAGGTAATCAAAAACTTTTAATGCTTTTTTATTTTCTTATCCTTCACTAGTGGATTCATCTTTAATGCATCTTATTTGAATAAAATCTTTAATTTTACGCTCTTTAGCTATTCTATAGAAGTCCCTTTTCCCTTCTTTTATACCAAGCTATTGTTACAAGTATTTAAAAGGTTCGTTCTTGGTTTCACTTAATGTTTTCTTAACCTCTTTCTTGGCTATTGCATACATTTTAAGTTTTATTCATTCTTACAAGTATACAATAACTTATAAACTAATCTTTTTACCTTCATTTGTCCTCATTCCACTATCAAGATTTTTTATTTGGTACCATCAATGCTCTTAACTCACCAAGTACGTTCTTACCACTTTTTTCAAATTTAATATCATCTATATGTCATATTCAAGTCGTCATGTATTTCTCATAATCGTTGTGCTCCTACCTTCTTCTTAAAGATTCTTTACTTTCCATCCTTTAACTTCCACCACTTGATCCTATGTGTCATGCACATTTTCCATCTATTAATATTATGCTTGAAGCGTGTATCTAACACCACTAACCTATGTTAGGCGGTTAAGTTTTCTACAAGACCTTGTAATCTTTATAAATTTTTTTATCCTTCTTTCAGAGCATAAAAAGTCAATTTGAGATTTATTATTTCCACTTTTAAAAGTAACCTAGTGTTTTTCTCTCTTTTAAAAAAAAAATATTAGTTATTATAAATTTATATGTTATTGCAAAAACAATATAATTCTTCCTTCTTTATTTTTTTCCAAACCTATAGCCTTCATTCACCCTGTCATACTCCTCATTTCTTATTCTTAAATGTCCAATTTGATCTTCGCCTATTAAAATCATCTAGTTTGTCAGAATTTTGAAATAGCTAAACAATGTCTGAAAGGGAAAAGACATTGAAGAAATTTTATAGCAAGAAAAACCTAGGCAAAATAAAAACTCACAATGCTATCGTTAACACCAATTGGAGCTTCCAGAACACGAACACGAGCCCTGGTCTCCTCACAAAGCCTTTTAATAAGCTCCCCTTTGCGGCCAATGATACTCCCCACCTTCAGCAAGGGCACAATGAGGCGGAACACGTTATCCCCGGGCCACCCAGGCCATTTCTTTACCACCAAGCCGCGTCCGACCTTAGTCTCTGTGGCTGTCTCGGTAGCAGAATCCTCTTCCACCCCTGTGGCAACTCCCGAGGCATCTTCGGCAGTTGAGGCGCTCTCTTCTTCGTCAACTTCGGCAGCAGCGGAGGAAGGAGGAATGTCGATATTGGTCTCAGAGTCCAAGGGGGCAGCGTCTTGACAGGCGGACTCCAGCGCAGCCGTCATTGCTAGAGGCTGAGAGGGTACGGGAAGGCAAGGTTTCTCCAAACGTCAGCGGGCAAGAGAGAGGGTTTGTCATTCGTACTTTGGAGCAGCCAGAAAGCTGGACTCAATAACAATCTCACGTGATTTACACGTGAGGGGGAAAAATTAACGTGTGAGGATAGCAATCGCCAATCGGACCGAATGAGCGGCGCCTAACACGGTAAGCTACTGTGTCTTGTGTCCAATCTCATTCACGGTAACCCTACAATCTATTTGGGTTTGATTGTAGGGTTAGAATTGATGACTATAAACGCTCAAATATAATTCATTTAAAAATATTTTATTAATTTAAGTTTAAAATTATCAAATTAATTTTAAAAAAATTCTATACATACACATCAATCTCACCACTCATCCTTCCATTCCCTTGCGCCACCGTTTAGATTATGTTTGATGTGATATAATATAATTAAATTTGTAATGTAATTAAGTTTGAAACATAATTAGATTATATGTTATTGGCCTTAAATTCAAATTATAAAACTTTATTACCCTTTTAAAATTTACATTATATTACAGTTTTAAAATTATATCAAATAAAGTAATTAATAGGTCTTGTACCTGGAGGCTCCTCTAGCAGTTTAGGCGCGTTGAGTATTGTTCATCTGAAATCAAACTTCATTTTTAACTCTACAAAACAGTGTTACTTCCACAGAAATATATATAACTTGCAAAATAAAGTTAACACAATAATAATAGGCAATGATGTGCAATATGAATTAAATCATGTCTTTCCAAGATCATGATCTAGTCAAGGCCTCAATTTATGTTTCCAAAATGGATCTAAACTGGACCGACGCCTACTATCCCCTCCAATGGAAATGTGTCCTCACCGAGTCACTCTCCTCCAGTGACTTACCTCACTTACCTTCCTCCGAAATCACACATTCGGATTTAGCCATTCGAAAATCACACATCTCGATCTCCTACCAGAATTGCACATCCAGACTTTTCTCCATCATGAATCGAACATCTTGACGTACCGAAATTGCACATCCGGACTTCACTCTATCAGGAGTCAAATATCTCAATTTGTCGGAATTACACATTGGGACTTCACTCTATTAGGAGTCGAATATCCCGATTTACCAGAATCACATATCCGAACTTCAATACATCGGGAATCAAACATCTCAATGTGGTCACACCTGCATTCTTGATAGAATGGTTGGATCACACAAAGTCTAACTTTAATCTATTTATCATTCATCATAACATGAGTTTGATTATTAGTGCAAACTACACCAACAATCTCCTCCTTTTTGATACAACGACAACCTGAGTTAAAGTTAGAAAAAGATATGGAAAGAATTAAAGCAAAAAATTTGAAATATTTAGAGTTGATGTTGATTGAACTTATTTTCCTTACTTAACTACACCCTTCTCCTTTGACATTCATCAAAAAAGGAATAACAGGGTGAACTAAGTTATGCAAAATACATTACTTTATCTTATAGATGGTTAGGGAGAGCTTAATATTGAGAAAAAAAAGTTTTAAGTGTAACATTATAATGTTTTGAATTTTTTTTTAAAAGAATATTTTTCCAGGTTTTAATAGAAACTTTGAAAAATTGAGTTTTTAAGGAGAAATTTTCAAATAAATTTTGAAATAGTTACTTTCAAAAATATTCCTCAAGCAAGTTTTTAAGAAACCTCATTTTAATAGGCAACTTTAAAATGCTTTTTAAGAGGTTTTCAAGTATAATTTTTAAAATAATAGGAAAAGGAATTTTCAAGCATAAGAACAAATGGAGAATTTTAAAAATCATTCTAAGTCTAAACATTAAAATAATTTCTAATAAAATTAAAAATAATTTAAAAAATATTTTTTAAAATATTTTCTAAGAAAATAAATTAAAGATAACTTTGAAAAAGATGTTAAAAAAATGTTTTAGAGACTCCCCTGAACCTGATATAGATTTGTTAAAAAATAATTAGTAAAAAAAACTTTAACTGTCTAACTGTTCCTACTGATTATCTATCGATAAGATAGTAGTTTTTTACTTGGTTAGCCAAGTTAAGTAAGATTGTCCAGAAGATTGTATTTCTTAACTTGATTACTGCAATTGGATATTTATGGCTTAGACTTATATTGATACACTGATATAAACATTTTAAAGTACAAGCAAAGGCCTAAGCATCTCACACTGTTCTATGTTTAGAAAACACAATCAAGGTAAACCTAGTGTGCTTGTGAGATGCTAGTTATCTAGATCTATAGGATCATGATATCTAGGATTCAAACTTAAGCTAAGTCCAAATGGAAAATTTTTGAAAGCTAAAAAATGGGGAATTTTAAAATAAATTTTCCATAGAATTTGAAAATACTTTTAAAAAAATATTTGAATTAGGTAAAAGAAATAGTAACTGAAAATCATTTAGCCATAGTCTATCATGCACATTCCTAACTGTTGACATAGGTTACTGAATTCGAATTCACGAAGTGGCTTGGTAAAAATATCATCTAAGTTTGACTTGTACTCAACATAGTTGAGTTTAATGTCTCCTTTAGTCACATAGTCCTTGATAAAATGATATTTTATTTCTATGTGTTTAGTTATTGAGTAATGTATGGGATTTTTTGTTAAATTGATTGAACTTATGTTATCAATAAATATATAATATATTAACATTTTTATATTCTAAGTTAAAGTCCTTTAATGTGTGCATCATCCATAGTAATTGGGTCACACACTCTCCCATTGCTATATACTTTGTCTCGGTAGTAGATAAGGCAACATAGTGATATTTCTACTAAACCAGCTGACAAGTGATGGTCCAAGAAGTTGACATCCACCACTTGTGCTTTTTTTGTCTAGTTTACAACCAACATAGTTTGAGTCAGAGTATCCTAGAAGGTCAAATATAGTTGTCCTTGGGTACAACATTCCAATGTTGACTGTGCCTTTTAGGTATCTAAAGATTCGTTTTACATGAGTTAGGTGAGATTCCTTTAGGGGTGGGCATAATTCACTTAAAACCGAAAAAACTGGTCGAACCAAATAAATCGATTTTTTTGGTTCAGTTTTGCGGCCGGTTTCAGTTTAGATTTTTTAAATTTTAGTTATTTGATTCAATTTTCGGTTTTAGCTCCCAAAAAAATGAATAAACCAAACCGGCCGTATTATAATTAAAATATAATTTCTATGAATATTGGGTCATACAAGTTGAGTGAGCAATTAATCATTTGTAATTTTTTTATTTATCACTTTACTTATTTACTTATTGTTACAAGATAATAAAATTTTACTATTACCCTTTTTATATTTTAATTTTCATTTCAATTTTAAATACATAACTATTTTAATAATTAATATTTTTTCTTTGTCTCTAAACTAATATTTACATTCATATAAAATCAATTTAATTCATTATATAAACCGTATATAACCAACCGTATAAATCTGACCATATTACAACAAAAATCGAACCAAACTATATTAAAATGGTTTGGTTTTGGATTAGAAATTTTCAAAACCAAAAAAACATAACCGAAGTAGAGTAAAATCGGACCAAACTAGCTGATACCCACCCTTAGATTCCTTAGCACAAGTTTGGTATCTAACACACATGCTAACTACAAACAAGATATCAAGTCGACTTGCAGTTAGGTATAGGAGACTGCCTATGACACTTCTGTAATATTTGAGATCAACTGGTTTTCTATTTGGGTCACTATCTAAGGTTGTGTTTGTTGTCATTGGTGTATTTAACTCCTTTACATTGTCCATACCAAATTTTTTAAGTTCTTTAGTGTATTTGTGTTTATATATATAATTACCTTCTTGATTTGTAAACCTAAGAAAATGTTAATTTACCCACTAAGTTCATTTCAAATTCTTGTTCCATTAGGGCTATGAATTCTTGCAAAAATTTTGAGTTTGTTGAACCAAAGATTATATCGTCTACATATATTTGGGTTATAAAAATATCTTGATTAATTGATTTTACAAAAATAGTTGGATCAATATGACCTTGGTTGAATTAGATAGGAGGTTAACTTTTCATATCAAACTCTAGGTGCTTGTTTAAGACCATACAATGCTTTCTTTAGTTTAAACACATGG